>PVJL010003485.1:0-156349 GCA_004026885.1 Lyroderma lyra
AAAGGAACTCTGGCACACTGCTGGTGGGAGTGCAAACTGGTACAACCACTATGGAAGACGGTGTGCAGGTTCCTCAGAAAATTGGGAATGGAGTTACCACATGACCCAGCAATCCCCCTTCTGGGGATCTACCCAAAAAACTTGAAAACTTTAGTTCACAAAGACTTATGTACCCCAGTGTTCATTGCAGCGCTGTTCACAGTGGCCAAAACATGGAAACAACCAAAGTGCCCTGTGACAGATGACTGGATAAAGAAGCTGTGGTACATACACACAGTGGAATATTACTCAGCTGTAAGAAAAGATGAAATATTGCCATTTGCAACAAAATGGATGGACCTGGAGATCATCTTGCTTAGTGAAATAAGTCAGATAGAAAAAATGAAGAACTGTATGACTTCACTCATATGTGGAATATAAAACTGAAAGCAACAAAGAAAAAAAATGAACAAACAAAAAACCCAAGGACACAATTAATAGCTTAATGTTTATTTGGGGACAAGTGGGGAGGGGAAGGGAGAAGGGGGAGGAGGTAGTAGAGTAGTGGGGAGCTAAATATATGGTGATGGAAAGAGAACTCACACTGGGTGGTGAACTTATACAAGTTGACAATGCACTGTAGCATTGTACACCTGGAACCTATGCAATTTTTGCTAACACATGCCACCCCAATAAGTCTTACAATAAAAAAAGGAAAAAAGAATAATAAGGAAAAGAAACTAAGGCAACTACAAATCAAATAAACATAGGTTGTTCTGTTCAAATTCACAATTTTAGTGCTCCATGGAAAAGTTTTTTAAACTTATATTTAGGTTATCAAGCCAACACTGCACCTGATACTTGTAGATATGAGGGAATTTGTCTTATGGTTTATTTAGTTATTGGTAATTATATAACATAGTTTTTAAAAATACATTTATATTTTTTATGCCTAAACTTTTGGGACATTAATTAATACAATTTTACACTTGACTTGATATCCAAGAGGCAAATATGCATTATATAATAATACTTATTCTAAAATTGCTCATTTTCCAAAGAATGATTGTAAATATTAAAAAGGGATTTTTTTTCATATGTGTGATACCTTAACTATCTATAGCATGCTTCATCCTCAAAGTCTTCCTATAGGAGATACTCACATTATTTTAAGCTTCTTTGCAGTTTCTGAAAATAATACAAAATTTGGTAAGAATCACTAAAATAAAAGAATGGAATATAATAGAATAGAAATCTTATCCTAAATAAATTTTGATGACTATGACTTAATTTCCTGTGTGCTGGTTTATAAAGAGAATACTAATTAGAAGTATACAGATTGTAAAAAGTAGAACTCCAAACCAAGAAAACTTACATTTTTTAGGGAGCAGGCTTACCAAAGAAATAAAGACAGATAATTGCTTCAAACTTCATATGAAACTTAGTATTTACAAATAAAATATATCTAATTTCTAGTGTGTAAACTTTTTCAATATTATTGGCATCCCTACTGCTAGTCTGCTCCTTAAAAAATATTGCTTTTGATTTGCTTTTCTATAATCCAATTGTTCTTAAATATGAATACACACACACACACACACACACACACACATACACACACACAAGGGTTGCCAAAAAAACACATACACGTTTTAAGCTGAATTGAATTATGGTAGCAATGTGTAGTGGGACATTTGCTCAAAAGATGGCATTAATCAAATGAATGTTAGCATCACTATGTGACAGACAGGACAGTAAAAAAAAAAAAAATGGCAGAAGCACAGTTGTTGAGGAGCACAAGACCATTTGCCAGGACGATGGATAGGACAAAAGGTATGGTTGAGTTCCCCCCACATTCTCTTAACTTAACACTCCTTGACTTCCACTTATGGGGGACCTTAAAGGATGTGGTGTACTGTAGAAAACCAACTACACTGGGGGTACTTTGGGAAGAAATTGAAACATCATAAGCAGCGATACAAGTGGCCACTTTGGTCAACGTTACTCAAGCAGTAGTTCACTGTGATCAGAAGTGTCCAGATGCTGATAGTAACCACTTTGAGAACCTCTTGTAATTGCAGAAGTCAAACATGACTTGTATTCATCTTTTGTTATCAGTATATATTGAGTGATACAATTTTAATACAGTTTTTTCATTTCTTAAAATGTGTATACATTTTTTTGGCATGCTCTGTATGTATACACACACACACACACACACACACACACTCACCTATATTGCTTGTTCAAAGTCTATATTCCTTAGCTTTAATCTCAGATATTCCAAATATGTACCAAATCTACAGGGGGGCTCAGGAATATACATTATAACAATTGAAATATTTTCTAAGTTCTCCAATGATAACATTTGATAAAAAAGTAAAGTGCTCTAGTAAGTGCTCTGTGTCATTGAGGTTATTGCTTAATGATTGTGAGACTTGTTTTCTTATATTTTAGTAGATGAAATAATTGATATAGCTCATCTTTTAGACAGACTTTTTGATATATGGTAATGAGGGCATTAATATATTATTTCTACATTTAACATCAATCAGCAATCATAGGACCCAGAATGAAATAATGATAAGCTTGTATATAATACTTTATACATTTCTGATGTTTTATACATTTTTCTTAATTGTTACACACATACACACACACATATACAAACACATACATGCCAAAAGTGACCAAACAAACAAAAGAACTTTACCCATGAGAACATTGAGAGTAAAGGAATAAGTTAACTTTTAAATTGAGACTGTAAAAATCTGAGGTCGAACCTGAACCCAAACCCATTAGTCTGGGTTCGGTGCTCTTCTGATTATATCACAAAGCATCCCTATCATCACAGCTAATTAAATCATCAAAGAATTGATTCACCCATTTAGTTAATATTTATTTAGTGCTAACTATGAAACAGACAATATGCCAAATACTAGATTACCATTCTTAAAGAAGCAAATAAAAATTCTTTATGAGGGTTATGTGTCACAGTGGAGAGAAAAGAATGCACAGAAAATGTGAGCTATGTGTAATTTAGTGAGACCATGAGGTAAATATACACTTAGTATATGTGAGAAAAACTCAAGGAAGTCAATATGATTATAATAGGAAAGGAGGAGAACAGCATGAGATAAAGCCAACAATCTTAGCTTTGTAGACCATTAACAGGACTTCGGCTTTTAACATGAGTAACATAGAAAGCCATTACATTTCCTGATCAGAGGAATATTATGCTACAACTTATATTATACTGGGTTACTTTTGGTTATTGTTTCAAAATTAGCATGAAAGATCTAAATGCATATGTAGAAAAAAAACCTAGAAAGTTATTGAAATAAGAGACATAAGTGATATGAGCAAGCTTGGTAGCTATGGAGGTAGCAAGGAGATACCAGATTCTCAATTATGGTGGTAGAAACAATATTTGCCAACAGATTGAATATTGGCTTTGAGAAATAGAGGTAGGAGATGAATCCTGAATATCTAGAATGATGGATTGACTTTTTTTTTCTAAGATGAGAAAAAGTGTAGAGAACATATTTTCTTTGAGGAAGATCATGAGTTTGGTTTGGACCTTAAAGTTTGAGATGCCTACTAGACATTCAATTGTATGTCCTAATTAGGGAGATAAATTCAATGCCCTAGAGGTTAAGGGAATATTCAGATTGAAATAATAAATTTGGGAATCCTTAGCATATACATAATATTATATCCATGAGACTAGATGAGATCATCAATGAGTAGACACAAAGAAAAAGAATAGATCCTGGACAGAAGTCGAGGATGTAAGAGGATGTAGGAGTAAAACCGGAGAGGTGTGTTATCCTGGACACTAAGTGAAGACAGGGCTTTGAGGAAGAGAACATGATCAACTATGTCAAGTTCTTAATATATCAATCAGAGTTTACCATTCAATTTATAAATATGAAAGTCTGTGCTGACTTTGCTATAAACAGCTTTTGCACAGTATAGAATAAAATACAGTACAAAAGTCACATTGAAGTGGGCTCCAGAAAGAGTGAAAGAAAAATAATTTTAGACAACAGATTTAAGAAACTTTTTCAGAGCATTTAGTTTTAAATTGAAAACAGAAAATGGACAGTGAAGTAAGAGAAAAATAATGTTCACAAAGAGTTTACTTAAGATGGGACAAATGGAAGTTTGGTTGTGTGCTAGTGGAAAAGAACAAACACAGACAGAAGAGGTATGCTGAAAGGAGAGGAGACAATTGCTAGATAGTTTTCCTGAGGGTGAGGCCTGATGTACAGAGGAGGGTGATGGTCTAACTCAGAAGGACAGGCACTTTATCCCTGGAAGCAGGGGAGAGGAGAGAGTATAGACTCAGGAAAGGTATGAAAACAATACTGTTCTGCAAGCTTGTGGAATTTTTCTCCTGGTTTATCTAATTTTTCAGTAAATTATGCAGCCAGGCTATAAAGTGACTGCGGATGAGGAAGGAGGTATTGAAAATTTGAACTGAGAAGAGAAAGTAGGTGTGGGACTGTGAATGGATTATAAAAATTGTGGTATGATTACTCTGAATCACTAGGAACTTTTATTTGGATCATGAATTTAAACTAAAACCAGTACACACCACTGAAGTAAGTTGTGGTTTACCTTCTAGAGGCAAAGGTTCAAATCTTAGTTCCATTCTCTAGGTCTTCACTGTACTCACATAAGGCTTTCTTATGCATATTCCAGATGTTAATCTGAGATCTGTGAAAGTGGTTCAGACAAGAATTTAGAACGCTAAGATTTTGCTACCTTGTTTTTGTTTTTCCTGGGCATGTGTGATTAAGGCCTAAGTATTATATACACAGAATTATGAGAATGCTTTCTTGGGCTATCTCCCTTTTATTACTGTGTACCCCCCACAGGGGTCCTCATTACCCCTATTTCCAGACAGATGGGGTTTCTACCTAAGTTTAATATTCTTTAGCCTCTTTTTCCATGATAGTCTGTGACTAAGACCACACTCAAGGCAAAGCCACAAAAAGGAAAAAAATAAAATAAAACAGGAAACAGCCCCCTGTGCTTCACTTCAAGATTTACTCCTCTTCCTTTTCAAAATTATTCATTAGTAATTTTGTTTTTGAATTTTATCAAGTTTTACTTTTAAATCAGCATGAGTTATGGGCTCTACTGTGCTTTTACTGCTAAACTGACCCCAGAATCTCTCAGCTTTGTCTTTTGAAAAGAAATTATATAAAATTTTGTAAACTCTGTACTAGCTAAGTTTTCTATGATTTGAACTAGTTTGAGAAAAAATAAATGTATAGAGCAAAAAAGATAAATAGAGAGAGATATGGAAATGTGGCCAGATGAACAAAGAGAATACTTACTTCTTGAATTTCTTGGTAACTTAAATACATAGATCCATTCTTTCCTGAGGACAAGTCATATTTCTGCCCTTCAGTTTCATGATGTTCTTAGATCCTTATAAAACATTACTTTCTTTGTACTTACCCATGTTTTTCCATGTATAATGCACTCCCTTGTATAATGTGCACCCACGTTTTTGGCTCATACTTTTAGGGAAAAACCTTTTGTTTTAATTTTTTAATTCAAATTTTTGTTTATATTTAGGTACTGTTTTCTGTATTTTAAAGTAATTTTTGAATTTTTTAAACATCACTCATACATAGAATGTAAAACTGAAAGCAACAAAGAAACAAAAACTCATGTACACAGTCAATAGTTCACTGGTTACCTAGAGGAGAGGGAGGTGGGTGGGGAAGGGGGAGCAGAAGTCGAATATATGGTGATGGAAAGAGAAATGACTCTGGGTGGTGAGCACATAATACAACACATAGACAATGTATTGTAGAATTGTGCACCTGGAACCTATATAAATTTTACTAACCAATGTCACTCCAATAAATTTAACAATTAAAAAAATGATTATTGTATTCCAGGGTATTATTTTGCATATAGATATCATTATTGGTTTCTAGAGTTACACTTTAAATTGATAAGCATAGATAAAAGAGTGAAAAGCATTTATATATATATATATATATATATATATATATATATATATATACAGAATTAGTACTACCCATGTATAATTTGCACCCTTATCTTTAGCTCAGAAATTTGAGCAAAAAAGTGTGCATTATATATGGCAAAATATGGTAGTGGTACCCACAGTAGATTTTTTTATTTGTAATGTTACAAATATAGAGGTTACAAATATAGAGGTAGAATATAGTGACTTTAAAAATTATTTATTGTAAATTATAGGAGATTTCTAGCCCTTTTCAAAGAGAAGAAACTCAGATGAATTCAGTACAAATGGAATACTCGAAGACACATACTTAGGTCATGGCTCTAGGGCCCGAAGCTTGACAAGAGAAGAAAAATGTCTCAGAAAGCTCAATTTTATGTGGCTGGTTCTCATTGGTACCCCTTTCCGATCATCTTCCTGTGTTAATCATTACTAAGTCAAATTAATATGAATTTAGCATCTCATAGTTCAGTTCCTACACCATCCAGGGAGCATATATGTGGACCATGCACTCACACTGAACACAGAGTTGTAATTTTTCTCTTGTTAGGGCTCTTTGTTCCACCACATTGTCCAGAGAGACTATATAACCTTTCATGTTGTTTCTCTGGATTTTCTATAGGATGAGAAACTTTCAATATTAAGGGCTTTATGAAGGAGGCATGTGCTTAACATGTGCAGACTTAAAACATAACTTTTGTTTTCTAATAGACACTGGAGACAAATTTTAAAGTCACTTTTCAACTTGAAAACTTTGATAGCTCCAAAAGCCAGCTTCCCCTGAGCATTCTGGTTTTGATTTCTCCTTTCTTTTTTGATATCTGGGGACTTCTCTTTTTCTAGTTGAATTTTATGTTTTTCTTTTACTTTATTTCTAATTTATTCTGAATTTTTCATATAAATGGATGGAATGTCGACTTATCAAAATCAGTTGTATTCATCCAATATTTTTCTTGAATATTCTATGAAAATTTATGTGTCTAGTTCCAAAATAAACACAATGTAGACTAAAAGTGTATTATGGGACAAGCTGCCTGCCTTAAAAATAAACATACTTTTCTCAAGCTAGGGATCTTAGATAGTTCCTCCAGTTTGGCAATCTCATCCTGGGAATTAGTTCAGCTAATAATCCATGGGAACGCTTCAGCACAATAAGTCCATGAAATAAAATCTTAAAATTATTTTGCTAAGTTCCCATGGTACTGGAAAAATAATGGTGTTTTTTTATCTTTATTTTTTTCTTGAAAAAAAGTGGGATTCAATTGCCTTGATGTCACCTTTGCAAGAAAACACCAGTGTTGATTGAGTCTTGATAATATTGATCTATTTTGAACATATTAGAATGGAGAAAAGTGACAAGTAAATGAAGACTATTGTATGATATTCTTAGTACCTAAATAGTGGACTGGTGTTTACTCTCACTTACTAACACTGCTTTCTGGACACAGTAGATTGAGGTTTTTTAAAACTGAAATCACAAATCACCATTTCCCTCTTCCTTGACTTAAAAGAACGTCAATGGAAACTTCTTGTCAGAGACACTAAGATATTCTATCTTACTCTGCTAACATGCAGCCATTACAAGACTTTAGGTCACTAAAACTACTGTAAAAATATCTGTAAACAAAAATTGGAATGATTAGCCCTTGAAAGAGATTTCAACTGCTATTGGTGACCCTTGCCTCCTGGAAAAGTCTGACCTCCCCTTATTAATAGTGAATCTCCCCTAGTTAGCTGCTCTGAACAAATTGAACTTTATGGAGAGAAGATGAAACCTTGGAAAAGTCAAAGGCAAAGGTCTTATCCTTTGGGGAATAAAACCGAAGCCTGATATGGGTAGAATAGGTAAAAAAAAAAAAAAAAAAAAAAAAAAAAAAAAAAAAAAAAAAAAAAAAAAAAAAAAAAAAAAAAAAAAAAAAAAAAAAAAATTACTAAAGAGCCAAAAACAAGGCTGTGTTATTTCAGTGCATTGTAATTATATTATTGAACCAAATGGTTCTACATATATTGACCTATGCTTTTAGTATTTTATA
Organism: Lyroderma lyra; assembly: GCA_004026885.1. Classification (NCBI taxonomy): domain Eukaryota; kingdom Metazoa; phylum Chordata; class Mammalia; order Chiroptera; family Megadermatidae; genus Lyroderma; species Lyroderma lyra. The sequence continues at coordinate 8,026 of PVJL010003485.1, forward strand.
AAGTGATTTCATGTATAGTAATTGATTATGTATATACAACAAAAGCTAGGTCTTTTTATCTTTTCTTTATCAGAAGAAAGCCTTGCTGTTTCTTTCCATTTTATTACTATGTGGCCTTCAAAAGGAAATATATATATATAAATATAAACAAACAAACAAACAAATAAACATACATCTGGAGAACTGAACCAGTTTCCTGATTCAAAAACTTGTTTTACGACTCTTATCAAGGATAGAATTTATTGTGGTGCGACTGTGACCAGCCAGGGATAACAGCAGGGGACATGTAATAGAGTCCAAATTTCAGAAAAGAAAAAAAGCTGAGAATGAGAGGAAAAAAGAGATGTCTTTCCTGGCAACCAGAGTTGGCTATTTTCTGATGAATAATGTTTAAAAGGAGAGAAAAAGTTTCTGTAACTTCTTTTCAGCGTAGACAGCCTGAGGCCACATTCAGGTATTCACTGAAGTATGGTGTTATTAGTAAGTCCTTGGTGAATGGAAGTTATTTTTGGAATACGTGGAATTCTTAATAAACATTCTAGGCAGGCTGAAGCGTATGTCACAATGTATGTGAATTTGCAGGTAAAGAAACTGTTTCAGTTCTATTCTCTGGGAAGACTTTAAGGGCGCAAAGCAAAAATCTATGTATTTGTTCAAGATAAAGAACTATCCTAGATGTTGATCCTGGCCTCTCTCCATACTCACTGGTTTCTTAGATCAACACTTGTTGGGGACAAAAACAAATAAAACAAACAAACAAAAACAACAAAACAAAACAAAAACATAAACAAAAGGACCTTTGACTTTCTTCTTCTGATTCTTGCTCCCTACTTTGCACTGCCTACCTCCTCTTCACCTCTTCCTGAGCCCTTGCTCTGGAAACTTTCTTTGGATTCTGATCTATCATCTAGGTATCATAGGTCCTGGGTAAAAATTTATATATGTTCTCTTTGGTTTTATGTTAAAGTAGGTTTACCTGAATTTCATAGTTGTTCTCTTATTTTAGAACAGTTAGTATTTTTTATACCTTGTTGCTTCATACTGCTTTTATACATTTATAATATTTGAAATGTTATTATTTCCTTATAACATAATACATAAGTTGACAAAAGTTCAATGTGTACTGATGGCTAACATGAAAATACGACTGCTATAACCAGCTTTTTATGTTTTTTATAAAATTACAACTACACAAATAGGAGAATCTGATGCACAGTATTTACATTTTTTTTTGTTTTTACTAATATATATTATTGAGAATTTTCCAAAACAAAGTACTTATAAGTTTAGCTTTATTTATCACTTTTTACTTTAGTGTATATCTTGTAGATATTAAAAAAAATTTTATTAAATTTATTGGGCTTTATGTGTAGACATTGATTAGTAAAATTACACAGGTTTAGCTTTTTAAAGATAGCCTTGCACTTCATGGTTTTAATGTACATAAACAAAATAATTTCTATAATTAGGTATATTCTTTCCATGATCTTAAAATAGTAAACAATGATATAAACTTGTACATATATCTTTGCTCCCAGTAAAGGCATGTATGTATAATAAATATGTGAAGAAGAATTCCTAGGTCAAAAATTTGATGTCTTTTAAATTTAATTAATTGCCCAGTTGCCCCATTAAAGCCAGAGACTTCTTTTCTCACCTGTGGTGTATGCCAGTGCCTATTTCTTCATGTCCTTTTTATGCATTATAACTTTTAGTACTTGTTAATATGGTTAGGTCAATTTTATTCAAACATGGTTCTTATTTAAGTGTCATTAATTATATTCAGTACTTTTTCATGAATATGTGTTTTATTTACAAATTCCCATTCTGTGCTTTATCCATTTCTGTTTTGAGTAGTTGCTTTTTTCTTTTATAAATTCATATCATGTTTCTATGTTGAATAAGTAGCTCTATGTCTATCATTATTTGCTGTACATATTTCATATTCTTACTTTGATCAGAGCGTTTCACTTTGCAGGGACTTTTGTGGCATAAAAGTTACATTTTAATGTAGTCACATTTATCAGAGTAAGCACATAAAACTCTTCTTTCTTACTCCAGCTTCTACTGTGGTGCTTCTAATTTAATATGTCTTGTATTTTAGAGTTCCATATACAATTTTGTTTGAAAACAGTATTTATCTTAGTAAAATATTAAAAACCTCTGTCCCTTTTATTTAGTTCATATACAATTTTGTTTGAAAACAGTATTTATCTTAGTAAAATATTAAAAACCTCTGTCCCTTTTATTAATTTAGTTATGCCTTAACCTGATATTAAAATTTCTCTGCAATATGACCATGGACTATATTTAGAACTTGTCATTAATAGAAATCTGTATCATAAATCCGAATCATATTTCCTGTTTCTGTTTCGTGGTCATTATTTCTTGCTTTTATTATATTTCTTTTTGCTAGGAATGTCTTAAGCATTTTAAGACAATTTAAAATTTTTACCAGGTAACCTTTTTGAAGGGCATTGCAAGAGGAAACAAAATGGGAATTCAATGACTATTGTTGTTCTGAATTGTCATAGATTGTGTTATATGTGTAGATTTATTCAGTGGATTTGAGTGAGAGAATGTGGTTTGTATCCTAACTTCTTTACCTGAATCATTATGACTTTTGATAAAACTGAGTCAACTTTCTGAGATTGTATTTTCAATTTTCAGGTTTTTTTTTATCTACAAAACATTGATTGTTCTAGGAGATTCATGTGAGATTAAGTTAAATAATTTTAAAATAAATAATGTTTGTAAAAGCACACTTTGCATTACAATCATTAAATTCTTTATTAGTATACTCACTTGAATGTAAAATTGGATAAATAAGTATTCAAACAGAGTTTCTTTTTTATATGATTTCCTTAATGATTCGTTAATTGAAATTGACTTGAAATTTTGTAAACATGTTGTTCTCAGTCATTAATAAGATTTAATAGGTCATTCAAGGGCAGTATCCAGTCTGTCCCCTAAGTATTCCATTCCATTGAGTTATATTCAGAACTAAAAAGCTGGTACCCTAAATCTGTTAATTAGCTACAGATGTCTAGTGACTGTAATCTAAAACTATTTAAAAATTGTAAGGCTATCTAGACTTTAAATCTATAATTATAAATAAAAGAAAAAATATCAATGGCATATCTAATCAATTGACTAAATTATAGCTCATTGTCCTTTCTCTATGAAGAACATGAAGCTACATTTCTGGCAAATATGTATTGAGTAAAGAACAGATGTAATTCTAGAACCCTCATTTCCAGATTCAAATTTAACATTTATCTTTTTTCCCCATCTGCCAAAATTTCTTTCTAAGGAATCACAGTATACTCATTTTTGCAAGAGCAAAATCTTAGTCTCCATCTCCTATCTCACCGAACCCATTTCCATGTCCTGCCAATCTTACTTCCTAAGTGAATCTGACTTCCATTTTCTATCTATGCTGCCACTGTCTTGAGTTTTTATAATCTCTTTCACCTGGATAATGATAATAATTTCCTAATTAATATAATTACCTCTAACTTTTTCCCTCTTACCCATACTTCACAGTGTCACTAGAAATACATACTGAATCACGTTGCTTTCCTTTGTTATATGCCCACATTTGCTTTCTATTTCCCATATACATATAATATCCATATTCCTCTATAAGATCTCTAAACCTACTCAGAATCTTGCCATAGCGTATTTTCCCAGTTTCAACATTATAAACAGCAAATCCTCTTAATAATTAGGTTATTTTTTACATATTTCTTTGGCTGACCTGTTTAGAAAGGAATTTCCTTTCCCCACATCTTAACGTGACAAAATCTTACTCCTCTATTAGAACATACATAAATGACATTTCCTATGTGAATATTTTCTGAGCCAACTCCATGGTTACAGTTACTTCCTTGTTTCTTTGTAAATCCCCCACATATCAACATTATTGGTGGTTCTACGTCAATTTTGTAGCTGCTTATTATTTATTTTTACATCAAATTTGGATCTCTCTGAGATTAGACATCATGTATTTTTCATAGCTGTACCTTTTAGTCCTTGACACATATTTGCCCTCCGAGAATATTTATTGTTGTTTGGAAAGAGGAATAATGAAAAGGAGAGCTCAAATAATTGGTGAAGGAAAGGAAGGAGATAGGTCATGTGAAATGGTATCCTTTACAGCATAGTATTTTTTTATTCTTCTCCCACAGCACTCTTGCCATTTGCAGTAAGTCTCATCATTCATGGGTTGTTATTACTGAGGTCTTCACAGAAGAAATATTATTCCATTTCTGGCTGCTCTCTGCAGCACTTATACTTCGTTATTTCCCCACAGGCTTCATGTCCTTCAGTTTTTTTCACATTCCTTTTTTCTTCAGTATTATCTGTGTTGAAGGACTGGTGCCAAGTAATCAACTTCGCTTCTTTTGGAAACAAAAAATCCCAGTTCTAACCGATGGTTTATTTTATAGACAAAAGCATCCCTCCATATTTTCTGCAAAACCTTTGAAACATTTCAGCACAATGTGGTAGTGTATGCCAATTGATGAAATGCCAAAGCTTCATAATGGAAAAATAAGAAAAGGATCAAAATTCTTTTCACCTAAGAAATTGCTGTTAGTTCAAGTAGCACTTAACGGGTGAAATGAATATGCCCTGGAGCAGAAATTTCATCTTTGGCAGCTGCATTGCCTCAGACCCACTGGCTGTCCTTTGTTCCTACTTATTCAGAGAGTCTCATTTTCAAAGGAGGATGATTCAATTTAGATTAAATTCTTCTCCTTTATTTTTAAATCATGAAATGAGGTGTTGGGTGGATCATATAGGGTTCTTCCACTTGCAAATTCCTCATTATTTAATATTATGTCAATTTAGTTTACGGAAAGCACCTTCGTGTTCTGCCACCCATTTTTATTCAACCAGAGCTCATTTATACAGCATAGAACAAAGAGGAAGTGAATATGGGCATGAAGCTGAAGAGGCAAAACAGAAAAGGTTGACAGATGGTAATGATCCTTCTAGTTATACCCTCAGGAATAAGATATTTTAAAAAAATGTCCCTTAATGTGTCCCTATTCCCCCTCCCAAAAAATGAGGCAACATATCCTGAATTAAGGAAGATACTGTGGCATTTAATACAACTACAGAAAGGTTTCTGATAACTCGTTTTATAAGAAAAAATTGGGTAAAATATATTATATCTTCTGTCTACTTCCACTGGAGTGAAATATAGTAAGTTCTGAAAGTCAGAGGAGAAACTGTAGATCCATTTAATATGTAGCTTGATTATAGGGCAATGTAAGTAGGGTGGCTCCTTTGTTTATTCATTATTCAGTGGATGGCTTATTTGTAGGGACAAATTTAGCAAATAAAAATAAGGGACACTAACTTCAATTTGATATTCAGATGAGAAATAATTTTAAATACAATATATCTTATGCAAATTACTGAAATATTCATCGTTTCTCAGGAATTCTATTTTAACTAGACATCCTATATTTTATCTAACAATTCCTTATTAAGACATTACGAGTCTCTTAAATAAGCATAGCTTTTCTCATGCTGTAGAAGCATGCATTAACACAAGATGACCAAATAATGCAAGGCATACAAGCACAGAGGGTAGTTTTTTTCTGAACAGCAGAGGTTTTTAACTAGATGGAAATATTATTAATTATACCTTGAGGTCATCTTAAGGCCTAGTATGCAGAACTAGAGGGTTTCGTACAAGACTGTCCACTATTGGATAAATGGGTACGCTGAGACTCCCAAATAACCCACCTAAGCTGCTCTGAAGGATCTCTTGATTGACACGGGAGATATTCAAAGACATTTATTGCAGCATTGTTTACAAGGGTAAAAAAATAGAAACATCTGATTTGTCCATCAATAAGAAAATGAATACAAACATATGATCTATTATTTTGTGTTGAACACAGGGTAGTATGATTAATGTGTGGGCAAATGATCTGGACAGGCTGGGTTCAAACTCCAGCTCTATCATTACTATGTATGTAGCATTGCACAAGTTAATTAACTTCTCTGTGCACTATTTGGATTTTCTGTAAAATAACTATATATAATTAAATGGACTATAACACAAAGTATAAATATAATAGAAGTCTGCTCCATAAACTTGTGAGAATACACTGAATTAATATATATGAAATATTTAACACAGTGATGGACATCTAGATCACCCAAAAAACCTGAAAATATTCAACAAATATTAGCTTCTATCAAATGAAATACTTATAACAGTAGAATAAATGAACAGAAAAATAGGGACAATTAAGTAGCATTTATGTAAAATCATTAAAACAGACAAGGTAATACTATAAATTATCTAATGCTAGATGTTTGATGAATATATAAAACCATACATTGAATGATCAACATAAAATTATGATGGTAGATATTCCTGAGAAAGGAGAAAGAGGTGTGGAGATTAGAATAAAGTTATTTATAAAATAATTATTTTGCTTAGAAAACATGGGACATATCACAAAATGTTGATGTTTACTGTTTCTTGGTTTATGCATATTTGTCATTATATCCACTGAAATTTACTATGTTTTTCTCAAACAAATTTAAAAATAGATGGTGTGTAGAGACAAAGACTAGTAGTCTATGGAAGATCTTTGTTAAAGTTTTACTTTTTATGTGGTATCTGCTAAATTCATGTGCAGATGTCATACTGATGAACTTTATCAAAAAACTGAAGGGGTCTAACATTTACTAAAAGTCTAAAATATGCCAGGTGCATTTTAAACATGACTATTGTGTGAAGTGGATTTTACTGTTGCAACTGTTTAGAGATAGGGCTAAGAAAGAGTAAATTGCTGATTGGTGAGCTAGGACCTGATAGAGTTGGGAATTGTGTCTGTGTCTGCCTTCCTTCAAAGCTTATTCTATTTTTATTTCACATAGTGCAACCCAGTTCTACAAATATGTACCTATCTATCCTGGTAGTAATAGATTGGTAATCTACTATTAGAAATTAGTTTCTTATATTTAAAACATTGTTGAAATTGTACATATACTGTATGATTTTAAAATGTTATTTTCACTTTTAACCAAGATATCAGCAGATTTTTCAAATGACCTGTCAGTCAATCAAGGATAAGGAACGTAATTTCAACCATAGAGAGAATGAGTAATTCAGTTTAGCATAGAGTTAGAGATCAGGTACTTTCGGGCACATGCTATTTGAGTGTAAGAGCAATACCACAAGAAGTCATGTTTTTAAATAGAAAAAAAATTAAATTATGTATTGTAGTTATATTTTTACCAAATGTTAAGTTAGTTTTAGTCTTTAGAATTTGTTTCTGAAGTGGGTGCTTTTGATATTACAGAAAAATGTCCTGATTAATGAAGACTCTGTCTAGTATACTGCATAACCTATATGTGCACTGCATAGATACAGAAATTTAAAAATGTATTAAAATGCTACATTTTGATATAGGCCAAGTTTCCATTTGTCATCAAATACAAAGCACAGAACTATTGAATTTCATGTTGGCAACAAAATAGATGTGTCATTTTTCATAAACATTCTAAATGCATAATCTTCAGATAGGAGATGATGAAATGCATCTAAATCTGTAGTATTTAAGATAAGCCATATTACTCATATACTCATTTGAAACTGAGGATAAGAAAAAGAAAGATTTGTCCACTCCTTTGGTTAGTTTTGAATGCTGGAGATAAGTGGAAATTGAATAATGCAATGAGTACTGGATAGTGTTGTCTCACATACATTATTTTTGAGTACTTTCCAGAAAGCTTGTAACAATGAGTTAAACTTTTGGAATAGTGAGAGTTCCAAGAAGAACTGAAAGAATTTGACAATTTTATATTTAATGAAAGGCCATTTTCTCTCTTAAAATAAAAGTATTGGAGATACCCTTGAGCTATTTCTACGTCTAGGCTTAATTTTTAATGAAAAAAATGAGAAAACTTTTTAAATAATATATTGCCTATAATATTTTCAAGGAATTTGAAGTTGTTAGACATGTATGATTTACCTTTTTCATCTACATTAAATTATATATTTATATGTGACTGAGATAAATGTATGGTTAAATATGTGAACCAAATAACATTTGCAAAAAGTAAAAGGATGATTCTATTTCACTTTGTAACTATCTTTTAAAACCAAATTTTATGTAAGTGAAAATCCTGCATAATTCCAAACACACAGTATGTGTTGAAGATTAGTAAATTAAAATTATGTATTGAAAGATTTTAAAGGAAAATATATAAGGTGATGTTTAGCTTCAAATATTTTATAACTAAAAGCGTGGGATTAAACATTATTACAATAAATTATTTAAATACAACTTACAAAACTTATTATCACAATATTAAATATGTTGAATAAGGTAAAATTTTAGCAAATATATATACTTTGAAGTAAAGGAAATGGGCATCTTTTCTATTAATTTATTTAATTCTTTATAATCTATCAATAAAAGAAATTTCTTATAATTCTTGAAGTGATAAAAATTTTTATTTATCAAAAGCTATTTATTATAGATTTAAAAGTGAAATTATAGATAATGGCTCTAAAGAAATAAGCGGACCAAAAAATAACAGGAATTTTAGAAAACATGGGTAAGAATTTACTAATCGTTTAACTCATTGATCTCTACTTTCCTTTACATTATCCTTACCATTTCTGAATTTTTATTTGAAAAGTCAGGTATGATATTCTTACACAGTAAGATTAAATAGAGAAGGAAAAGTAAGAGTTTTCATGATTAGCATGTACAAACTGTTTTAAGTTATCAATTAAATATAATTAATATTTTATTTCTGTGACAAATCATTAACCATTAATTTTCACATCTATAATCATTAAGTTTTTCTATTATAATGTTTATTATGTTAAACTATAATATAAATCATTACATATTAATATTTATATTGTATTTGCTCATCATCTGCCTTCATGTCTATTAATATACTAAAGAGAAGATAATAAAATATTGAAAGAGATTTTTATTATATGGCTAGTGCATTTAATCCTGGGTTACATAAAAAAATAAAATCTTTATTTGAATTAAATATAAAACTTCAAATAATATGACCAATATCACATTAAATTAATGCATAATTAGAAACTATTACATAGAATACATCTTTCTACTTTAAATTTGCTTTATTAAAATGACTCAATTTTGCATAACATTTTTGGTAATATGAAAGTCCAACATGCTGTGTTTTAATAGATTCCATTATAACACAAATGATAGTATAATTTCTGTACTGGAGCATCTGTAGTGAAAATGCATAAAATAATTTTTTTAAAGTTATGAATAAAATGTAAGAAACTTAAAGTTAATATAAGGGAAAAATAAAAAATTACATGACCATAAAATTTAACACTGTCTTGGTCATCTTCTCAAATTTTCTATGAAATCCCAAATTGTTAAATCTATGAGAATGGGCATTTTATTCTGTCTCATAGTTTCTTATTCTATTCCCAGAATCTAATACAGGATAGTAGTAGATGCTAGGGATAGACACACAGTAGACACTCAATATGTATTTTTAATGAATGAAGGAAATACACATATCAGAGCTCTTATCTATGTTCACATATATACACACAAAATGTTTTTAAGTTTAGACAGGGAGTACACAAAGGAATAATTTTTAAAATTTTTTCTATACATACTGGTAGGTTAGTTTTATAAAATTTCAGGCAATTTGAATGATTTTTGTATGAGACAATGTTTTAGATTTATTAATTGTTTTGCTAAAAAATCCCGAGAATAGTTAAAAGAAAGATCAATTTTTAAAAAAACATTGCCTTTTTTGAATGTACAACTGTACAATGTATGCTACAATTGGGAAGGTTTTTTAATAGATGCTCCATGATGAACCATTATCATTTAGTTTAATGAAATTCTAGTGTAGGCTAGTAAGTAATGTATTTAATTACAATTCTAAATTAATTCCATTAATGAAATACATCTGTGCATAGTATCCCTGTACTTAAACTGTGATTGTCCGTTATCATGTTTTACCAGCTTTGTGAATTATTGAATTTGGCTAATTAAATTTTATGTTATGAGTTGCACATTAGTAAGTATGGAGGACAATGAAATTCCTTTTAATATAGAGATAGTTTCTTGATTATTTGTTTAGTGCCTACTTGAAAAATACACAAACATCACAAAATTTTGTTTGCTTTCAGAAACAAACATTCAACACAACAGAAATATAACCTAGGAAATGCATTTTAATCCAAGAGCTCAAAATTCATATTGTGGTAATATGTAACTGACCTCTAATTTACTATTTCTTTTAATAGAATACAACTTTATTAGTGAAAGATAAGAGACAACATTAACAACTACACTCATTATTGTGATAATAAAAAGCATGATTTGCAAAGAAATGTGGAGTGTTAGTGGTAAAATTTCTGGATTAATGACTCTTCACAGTGATCAAGAATGTAATTGAGTACCTTGATATTAATTCAGGAATTCTGAATACAGACCTTTTAACATTTACACAGTCTTCTCTTAATTTCCTAAAATATGTGCAGCAAGATAGCAAATTCAGGGAATTTTTGTTTAAGAAATGACAGTTTATCACTCAGAGTCAGTTCTCTTTTCATTCCCATGTATTTGACTCACATATGCAACACATAGAAGATGTACTATAGAATTGTACACCTGGAACCTATGTAATTTTTACTAACCAATGTCACCCCAATATATTTAACAAAAATAAAAAATAAGTAAATAAAAGTATATAGGCCTTTAAAATATTAAGAAAAAAAGAAATGACAGTTTAATGAAAGCAGTATAAAAATACTATCGCTCTGATGGAAAACATCTGTCCTCCACAAATCTTGAATGATGGAAGGTTGTGTATTTCTTAAGAAATGTGTTGCCAGCCTGTGGTTATATCAACAGCAGGTCAGGCATGGCCTATCTCCTTTAATATCATAGCTATGACTCTCCAAATACATATGTTCTAGCTGATAGTTTGTCTTCAGCATTGCAATAGGTTGTTTTAAAGTCCATGTCTTTTCACTGCTTGTTGGGCTGTTTCAATGGAATGTGGGAATAATGCTACTGAACTGTAAGAAGCAAGAAAATTAATATATCATTGAGAGTTGTTTGTAAAGCAAAAAGCTCATAAATGTCATAATTCTAGTTATTACATTAGTCTAAATGAGACATGCCCTGCTAGTTTAAGATTTTACTAAACTATGGTTGCAATCAACAGTTTTTTATTTCTTTTGTTTTTATTTTAACAGTCTTTACCTCTCTCACCACCAATCCATTTATTCTGCATAGCAAAAATTTATGTGGGCAGGTAAATGTTTATAACAATAGTGCATTAAAAACCAGCATTGTGTGATGAAAGGATTAATGTCTTTCTCTATGGTATCTGAATTATCATGACAGATTTTTACAAGAGAGGGGAGAAAAGTGTATTTATATTCCAAATTGGCAATATGCAAGTGGATTATTAGTCTCATGTCTCAAATTTGGAAGAAAATGGAAGTTAAAACTTTCATTTAAAAATCATTTTTCCTTGTCTCTCATTCATCAACAAGTAATTTTTGAAATGAAGTTTTGCAGATGAAAAGCCTATAATGTGGAATAAACAATTTCCTTAGAGATAAGAAAAAATGAATTGCCTCTTACCTGCAAAAGTAGTTAATCTAGGTGCTATTCACAGATGCTAAGTGTTTATTTAGTTTTCTATGAGTTTAAAATAAATGTGAAAATTTTGGTTTTCCATGAGTTCATTTTTCCATTTATTCCATTGATGGAAGCATTTCCCTTCCCCATTCAGGATGAAGTTATCAGATCTACTATGGCAATTTTAATGATTTATTTAGTCTTGTCTACCACATATTTAGAATTACATTCTACTAAGTGTTCATAATTTGGAGGAGGTCAGAATACACAAATGGTCATCTATGTACAAAGTATGACTTTCCTATTCAAGTCTCTCAGTACATTCTTTTTTAAAAAAGAGCAAGAAAATTGATATAATAATTTGTATAGTTTTAGATTATTAGTTTCTTTTCTGTGATCCACACTTTAATGTAATCACAGTAAAACCTTTCCCATTCAAGTTCAAGCAAGCTTACAAGGTTCCTAGATAACTTTGGGTTATTCATAGACTGCACCAATTTTTTTTAATGTTCTCAGGAAGTCTCATATTGGTGAAAACTTTATTAATATTTCAGAGGGGAATTCACTTGAGTTTTCAAGATTATATACAATATAATCTTGATTTACATGTTGAAGTTATTTGGTGAAACAGCAGTTACTTGGTGACTTCTCAATATTCTTATATTATGTAATAAGAGTGGTGTGTGTGTGTGTGTGTGTCACTTACTATGCTTATGATAAGTGGAAGAACCCAAGTCTAAAACTAGGTCAAATTTCGTATCAACACATTTTTAATTTACATCTGTAATCTTGCTGAATCACATATTTTCCAAAACAATCTATTTTAATATTGTGGTTCAAATACCCTTCATATTTAAAAGAGACAATTTCAATGGAGGGTTTAAATAGAAAAATGTATAATAATTTTTCTGACACATATTATTAAAAGTAATTTTTTATCCAGCACTCTTTCATTTCTAATGATATTTGAATTGTTATAATATATCAAGAAGAAAAACTTAATCAGGTATAAATATCTTTAACAACATTCTTTAATATCTGACCTTTACTTCAGAGCAGTTTATAGTATTTGTCATTTCAAATAAAGTGGATTTTCTGAGAGCATATCAATAAATAATAGAGTATATTCAGTTTATAAATAAAATATTAGTTTTACAGAGCTGTATTTAAACATAAATGATAGTAAAGAAAAATCTAAGCTGGTTAATAAATGATATTCTATGAATACCATTTCAATACGATATTAAGTATAAAAAATGATAGTTAAATACATTCTAAAATTCTATTATTCCATCTCCGCTTTAGTAATAGTAATATTTCTATCAGAATTATGCTTATATATGTCATTTCTCTTGCATTTTTGAGTACAATTTTCTGTTCTTTCCTCTGCTGTTAAATGATGTGAAGCAATCTGCCACTTGACCCCTTACCATTTAGTATTCCCTTTTACATAATTAAGGATTTGTAATTTCAAGTAAGCTCAATACATCATCTTTCATTCAAAGTAACTTGTAGGCTAGATTTAGACTTTTTACTAATATGTTAGTCTTTTCTGTGACAATCTCTCTTTAAGTCTTCTTTCTATAGGATAGAAAACAGAAAAATGTTTTCCTCATATTCTCCATCTTCCTACAGACAGAAGATGGTAGAGTGTGTAGTTTTAGTCCAATACACCTGGCTTACAATTCTAGCTCTCTCTTTGATGTTGGGGCTGGAATTAATATTTGATAGCTTCTCATTAGTTTCCATTCTTTTCTTCCACTACATCCACTTTGTCCACTTTTATATTTGCAGTGTTAAGACAAAGACTTACAGAGGTCTACATAGAACAAAACACCCATTATGGCACTGTGATTTCACCACAGTCAGAATAAAATCCTTAAAGGCATGATCAATGCAGATTTAATTTCCACTGTACTATTAATATAAACAAAAAAATAAGCTCACTTTTCCAATTTTTATTTTGCTTTGTAACCCTAAAAGTTTGCTTAATATTTAAGGTTTTAGCCATCTGTCTTACAAGGTCATAATAGTAGCCTACTTCTTAACATTATTATGGTTTCTACTTCTATGGCTCTCTGAGACTACTAAATAAGCAATTTCCTTGTGCATTATTATGGTTTGTGTCCAGGGGCCAGATACCCTATGGGTCATCTTTTACTTTATTTAAGATTAAGATAGTAAATATCTCATTGAATATTTTTAATCTAGAATCACTTAAAGCCATCAATTATTTACTGCAAATACACATGCAGAAACACATTGTGAGATTCTAAAGCAGAAGCTCTTACTAACTTGAGTTGCCTTGAAGGATACTTCCTGAAGCAAAGACTGAAACTCACATGCAGGCAAGAGAATGCACATTAGGACCCTGAAAGGCAGTAAAAAAATCATTGGAAGGACATTTTAATTTACTTAAATTAGTGTTGGAAGCTTTCATAATAATGTTCAACACCCCAGCTGTAAAGATAACTTCCAGGTCAGATTTCACAGAAAATAATCATATCTTTAATATAACTGGCCATCCAAAGAAAAGTAGAAATAAAATTAAATAAAAAATACAGATTAGAATAATTTTCATTGCAGTTAGAACTTTATTACTGATAAATTATTTTTAATGCCTATACTTACTATTGGGGAACAATTATTATGCTTTTATATTTTAGGACTTTCTCTGTTTTCATCAGTAAATAGAGTCTTTCAAAGCAAAAATATGATAGCACACATAATGTATTTTTTCTTTCAATAAATTATTTAATGGCACTCTGGTCATGAAAAACTATCTTTTCCCCTTCCTCTCCTCATCTTCTTTAAGCAAACTCAAATAAACCTGGAGATTTTAATAAACAGTGGACATTTTAGTCAATTATTGGAATCAATCCCACATTTTATGGCAGGAAATTATTGTTCATTAAAGATACATTGTACTCCTTCTTACTTTATTTGGCTACATTTTCCTAAATAATTAATAGCCCAATACTATTTTGAAGCCCCTCCATCAGCTCATCTTAATTGGTTATTCTCTTTGCATGTAGTTTTCTGTATTATTTTGGAGTTTTTCTTTTACCTTGGAAAATATTATAGCATCTAGTACATAAATGTTCTATGAGCAACCTGAATTAATTTCTACATCTCTCTGAACAACAGGTATTTGTCATGCGAAGATTTCAGGTTTTCTTTAACCAATCAAATTCTATATAAATGTGACTAGTCTCATTAAAATATAAAATTTAAGTGCATTTTAAGCCATGTGATTTATTTGTTTCTTAGTTCATATCTCAGCGCTGACATGGTATAATGAAACAAAATATTTTACAAAAACTGCATAATTAAATGCTTGCAACCGATTTGTTGTTATCGGTTCATTGTTTAAAATATAGACTTTGCTGAAATGTTATGGTTCTGTAAATATAGTGGTCATATAAAGGTGGGGATGAATCATTATCAAAATTTATTTTACTACCTGGTGGTTTTATATAATCATAAAAATATAATATTTAATAACTGAATATATTTAGTTATTAAATGAAGTCACATTCCAAGCCATTCTGAAAAAGGAGAAAATGTACTTTCTATATTAAAAAGTATGATAGAGAGAGAGAAATTTTTCTATAGCAGCTTAAACAGACTAAGGGAAATCTCACCAAAAAAGATACGTGAGGGCTGTCCAGAAAGTATCCAGCCATGTGATATGAAAACCAGAGGCATTTATGGCTGAAATTTTTCTAATTTGCCCTCATACAGATGGCAAATAAACAAGAAATGATACTCTGCATTATTATGTCATCAGAGAAATAAAAATCAAAACAATGAAATGCCACTACACATCAATTAGAATGGCCAAAATCCAGAACATTGGCAATACCAAGTGCTAGTGATAATGTGGGGCAACAGGAACTGTCATTCAATGCTGGTAAGAATGTAAAATGATATAACCACTTTGGAAGAGAGTTTAACGATTTCCTGCAAAACTAAATATATTCTAAGCATACTATCCAGTAATCATATTCCTTTGTATTTACCTAAAACAGTTTAAAACTTGTTACCACACAAAAACATGCACAGAGATAATTATAACACCTTTATTCATAATTGCCAGAACCTGTAAGCCACCATAATGTCCTTTAGTAGGTGAATAAACTGTGATACAGCCATACAATGAAATATTATTCAACACTAAAATGAAATATGCTATTCCAAACAAACCTGATATTTTTTTGTTCTATTTCTTTAAAAAATGTCATTGGTAGTTTGGTGGGATTACATTAAATCTTTATATTGCTTTGGATAATGTCATCATTTTAACTATGTTGATTCTTCCAATCCATAAACATGGAATATCTTTCCATTTCTTTGTGTCTTCTTCAATTTCTTTTAATAATGCTTAGTTTTCAGTGTACAGGTCTTTCCTAGTCTTCGTTAAGTTTATTCCTGGGTATTTTATTCTTTTTGTTGCATATGAAAAGGAATTGTTTTTGTCAGTTTTTTCTGAAATGTTATTGTTAGTATATAGGAATGCAATAAATTTTTGTACATTGATTTTATATCCTGCAACTTTACAGTATTTGTTTATTGTTTCTAATAGATTTTTTGTGGAATCTTTAGGGTTTTCTATATCAGAATCATATAGTCTGTAAAAAGTGACAATTTAACTTCTTCAGTCTCAGTTTGGATGCCTTTTCTTTCTTTCTGTTGCCTGATTCCTTTGACTAGGACTTCCAATACTGTGTTGAACAATAGTGTTGATAAGGGCATTTCTATCTTTTTCCTGATCTTAAAGGAAAAACTTTCAGTGTTTCATCATTAAGTATATTATTAGCTAAGGGTTTATAACATATGGCCTTTATTATGTTGAGAAACTTTTTCTTCTGTATCCATTTTATAGTGTTTGGATCATAAATAGATGTATCTTGTCAAATATTTTTTCTGTATCTACTGATATGATCATATGATTTTTATCCTTTATTTTGTTTATGTGGTGTATCACATTGATTGATTGTGTATGTTGAGCCCCTAGAAATAACCCCAATTGATTCCGATATATAATATTTTATTTCCAATGTATTATTATATTTAATTTTCTAGTATTTTGTTTAGGACTTTTGTGTCTGTATTTATCAGAGACACTGGCCTGTACTTGTGTGTGTGTGCGTGTGTATGTGTTATCCTTCCCAGGTTTTGGTATCAGGGTAATGTTGGCCTCATAAAATGTAAGGAAGTATTACCTCTTCCTCAGTTTTTGTTTGTCTGTTTGTTTGTTTTTGTTTTTGTTTGTTTGTTTGTTTGTTTTGGTATGTGGACAGTTCCCTGGTTGGGAATTGAACCTAGGCCACAGCACTGACAGTGCCAGCGACGAAGCCTTAAGCCACTACACCACCAGGGAACTCCCCTTCCTCAGTTTTTTAAAAGAACTTGAGGAGGACAAGTATTGAGTTATCTTTGAATGTTTGGTAGAATTCATGGATTAAGCCATCTGTTTCTGGATTTTTGCTTTTAAGGAGGTTTTGGATGATCATTTTGATTTTCTTACTGTTGGTCCATCTATTTAGATTTTACAGTTCTTCACGATTAAGTTTAGGAAGACCATATATTTCTAAGAACTTGTCCATTTCTTCTAGGTTTTTAAATCACAAAAGACCATGAAAATCCAAAGCAATCCTAAGGAAAATGACAACAACAACAACAACAACATAAAGAAGGTGTCACAGTCCCTGACTTCAATTTACTACAAGGCGACAATAATCAAAATACCATGGTACTGGCAGGAAAACAGACACACAGACCAGTGAAGTAGAATTGAGAATCCAGAAATAAACCCACGTAAATATGGGCAGATAACTTTTGACAAAGGAGCCAAAAACATACAATGGAGAAAATAAAGCCTCTTCGATAAACGGTGGTGAGAATATTAGAAAGTCACATGCAAAAGTATGAAACTAGACTGCTGTCTGTCACCATATACTAAAATTAAGAAAAAATGGGTCAAAGACCTAAGCATAAGACCTGAAACAATAAATTTCATTGAAGAAAGCATAGGTATTAAACTTTTGAACCTTGGGTTCAGAGAGGATTTTAAGAATTTGACCTCAAAGGTGAAGGAAATAAAAGCAAAACTAAGTGAATGGGGCTATATAAAACTAAAAAGCTTTTGCACAGCAAAAGAAACCATCAACAAAAGGAAGAGGCAACCAACCAAGTGGGAGAAAATATTTGTAAATAACACCACTGATAAGGGGCTGATATCCAAAATATATAAAATACTCATACAACTAAACAATAAAAATAACCAACAAACCAATTTAAAAATGGGCAGAGGAACTGAAAAGACACTTCTCTCAAGAAGATATACAAATGGCTAACAGATATATGAAAAAAATGTTCAACTTTATTAGATGTTATGGAAATGCAAATCAAAAGCACAATGTGATACCACTTTACACCTGATATATTGGCTGTTATCAACATGGCGAGTAATAACCAACGTTGAGGGGCTATGGAGAAAAGGAATCCTCATGTATTGCTGATGGGAATGTAAATTGGAAAATAATATGTAGGTTCATCTAAAAATTAAGAACAGAATTAACATAGGACCAAGAAATTCCTCTTCTGGATATTCACTCAAAAAAATTTGAAAACATTTATTTGTAAAGATATATGTATCTCTATGTTTATTGCAGCATTATTCATGGTGGCCAAGGCATGGAAGTAATCTAAGTGTCCTTCAATAGATGATTTGATAAATACGATGTGGTACATTTACAAAATGAAATATTACTCAGCCATAAGAAAAAATGAAATACTGCCATTTGTGACAAAATGGGTAGATTTTGAGATTCTTATGCTAAGTAAAAAAAGTTCTACAAAAATAATGAAAAACCATATGTCTTCACTCATATGTGAGATATAAAACTGAAAGCAACAAACAATCAAGATAAACAACCAAACAAAAGCTCATGGACAGAGATGACAGGTTAGTGATTACCAGAGAGTAAGGCGATAGAGGGTGGGGGGTGGAAAAAGAGGGTAAAGGGGGTAAAATATACCCAGGTCTGACAATTAAGTTCAAGAACGCACCACCATGTGCTTAAGTTGGCAGCACTATACAAACAACTTGGTAAAGTTTCATAACCTTGCTATATCTGTGTCTCACTGCTGGGTTTATGTCTATGTGTGGCAGTTCTTGCTGAGTGGCATTCGTTATTGTTGTTGTGTGTTTTTGTGTGCCATGAGGAGAATGTTGGAGCTTGAATTAGAGCAATGAATAAACATTAAATTTCTTGTATATCTTCGCAAGAGTGGAAGTAAAATCAGAGACATGTTAGGCCAAGTTTATGGGGATAATGCCATGAAGAAAACGGCAGTGTACAAATGGACTAGATGTTTTTCTAGAGGGAGAGAAAGCATCGCTGATGAAGAGAGGTCAGGGTGGCCAGTAATAAGCAGAACTGATAAAAAACATTGAAAAATTTGTCCAATTGTCCATGAAAATCATCTACTGACTGAGAGAAGCATAGCAGACCAAGTAAACATCAATAGAAAAACAGGAAAATCTTAACTGAAAATCTTGGCAAGAGAATGGTGTGTGCAAAAATGGTCCCAAAGGCGCTCACCAATGAACAAAAGCAAAGGAGAGTTGAAGTTTGCCAAGACCTTTTAGAGAGGCAAGGTAATGTTTTGGGCCATGTTATCACTGATGATGAAACATGGTTGTGTCAATATGATCCTGAAATAAAGTGTCTAAGTGCACAATGGAAGTCAGCCAATTCTCCATGGCCCAAAAGTTCCATCAGTCCAAATCAAGAGTCAAAATTATGTTGCTAACCCTTTATATATCAGAGAAATTTTTCATTATGAATTTGTACCAACTGGACAGTCAACCAACTTTACTACATGAAAGTGCTGAAAAGGCTGTATGAAAAAGATGAAAATGACCTGAATCTTTCACCAATAACACTTGGCTTTTGCATCATGACAATGCACCAGCTTACAGGGCACTCTCTGTGAGGGATTTTTTAGCCAGTAAACAAATAACTGTATTGGAACACCTTCTCTGCTCACCTGATTTTTCACCCAATGACTTTTTTCTTTACTCAAAGGTAAAGGAAATATTGAAAAGAAGACATTTTGTTGACATTCAGAACATCAAGGGTCATGTGACAACAGCTCTGATGGTTATTTCAGAAAAAGAGTTCCAAAATTGCTTTGAAGGGTGAACTAGAAGCTGGTATCAGTGCATGACTTCCCAAGGGGACTACTTCAAAGGTGACCATAATCATATTCAGCAATAAGTTATATAGCACTTTTTCTAGGATGAGTTCACGAACTTCGTTCTCAGATCATCACATGTGGTGATGGAGGAAGAACTGACTCTGGGTTGCTAACACACATGCAATATATATAGATGATGTATCATAGAAATGTACACTTGAGACCTGTATGATTTTACTAACTAATTTCACCTCAATAAACTGACTAAAAATTGACAAAATAAAATACTGTAGTAAGCCATAAAAAGACATGAAAATACCTCAAATGTGTATTATTCAGTGAAAGAACCCAATCTAAAGGCTACATGTTGTGTGATCCAAACTACTTATATGACTATTCTAAAAAAGGAGAAACTGTTGGGACAATGAAATATCAGTGGTTGCCAGGAACTAAATTGAGGGGAGAGATGAATAGACAGAGCACAGAGGATTTTTAGGGCCCCCAAAATGCTCTTTATGATAGTATAATAATGGATATGTAGTATTATACATTTGTCCAAACTCACTGAATGAACAAGACGAAAAGTGAACCATTATGTAAACTGTTTGGTGATTATCATATTTCAATGCAGGGTCATAAGTTGTAACAAGTGTACCCTCTGCTGGGAAATGCTGATAATAGATGAGGCCATACCTGTTTGAGGGTAGGGAGTACATGGGAAGTCTCTGTACTTCCCTTCAATTCTTATGTGAATCTTAAACTCTAAAATTAGGCTTTTAATAAAAATTTTTTAATCATGAAGACCACAATTTAGGATATGTATATATTATACAATTATTTTAAAATGTTGGTTTAATGATTGATAATATATGTTACCAAAATTCTAACTTACTAACATAAGAATCTTATAAAATTATATTATTTTCTGAGAAATGCCTTCTTTCTACCCTGCAATTTATGCACATAACTCAGTCTACATAGGTCTTAATGGCAATAGGAAATACTGATTTACTTGGAATCATATAAAATTGAGGATATTTTGCTTTTTAGTGATGATTGTGAAAGATGAGGAGAGAGAAGAGAGAAATGAGGTGTTCTTAATTTTTAGAGGGCCATAAATTAGTAAATTTATTCACTTCAAATTTGCATGCTTAGGCATTTGTAGTTCGGGTAAGCTATTATATATTACATGTAAATATATTATAGATGCCATAAGGATTGGTATAGTAATTAATATTTACTGTTGACACAACACAGATTCTTTTATTTAGTCCCAAGCATCCTCTTGGGGAAAATGCTGTATTGCTTCCCTTTGAGGATGAGGAAATTGAGGCACAGAAAGAATGTCACCCAGATAGAAATAAGTATTATGAATAATTCATGCTTCTCACAATGATGTCACCCACACTGGCACTCGATCTGAAGTGAGTGTCTCATGTGAGTCCTGTTTGGTATCATTTCTAAAATCCAAAAAATGTTTAGAGTTTCATTATTTTTCTCTTGGAATGCAACCCCCATGTAGCAGAAAATAACATCCGGCATGACTCTTGTATTTACATTTGTGATATCACAGTTGCCTTAGTTCTCTACAGACACAATTTTAAGTCATCTTAGTCTGAAAAAGTATACTTCTAATGAGTATTTGATAACAGATATAACAAGAGTTATAGTTACTAATTTGGACTAATCATATATACTAGAGTTGAATATATAATCAATTTTCTAGTGAAAGTAGTATCAAATTACCACAATTTTATGATTACAGTTTTCTTGAGTCTTACCCATTTACACATCAGATATTAATCATGGTTTAGCAGTTATTAAATATTTTTTCTATATTTGCTATTAAAAGTAATTAAATTATATAAACATTTAAAAATGACATCAAGCCCATAAAGACTGCATAACAATATAGAAAGCATACACTAATAGTGGAAACACAAAACAATACCATATAAATTTTATATTATACCTATTGAAAATAGATAAGATTATGAATATACTATAATGGAAAATATAAAAATTAAACTAATAAGGTCCAATTTATCAATCATTTCTACCATGTATTGTGCTTTTGTTGTTGTGTCTAAAATTCATCATCAAACCCTAGGTCATGTATACTTTCTCCTGTGTTGATCTATAAATTACAAAGTTGTGCATTTTATAAGTAAGTCTATAGTCTATTGATTTAATTTTGGTGAAAAGTGCAGGGTCTCTGTGTCTGTTTATTATAATTTTTTTGCATGTAGCTGTTCAGTTGTTCCTCTACCATTTGTTGTAAAGATTATCCATTCTCCTTTCCAACTTTGTATAAATGCAAATTTGACTATATTTTTGTGGGTTTATTTCCAGGCTTTTAATTCTCCTTCATTGATCTGGGTATCTATTCTTTAGTCATATCCCACCATCTTGATTACTGTACCTTTATAGTAACACTTGAAATTGAATCATTTGAGATGTCTAATTTTTCTTCTTTTTCGGTGTTGTGTTGGTTATGCTAGGTATTTTGCCCTTCCATATAAATTTAAAAATTAATTTATAATAGCTACAAAGTAGTTTACTGGGGTTTTGTTTGGGATTACATTGAATCAGCGTATCAAGACGACATCCTGACAATATTATTCTTCCAATTCATGAATAAAACTATCTCTCCAGTTGTTTACATATTACTTGATTTTCCTCAGCATTAATTTTTTTGTAATTAGGTAAATATTAGGTAAAAACTAAAGAAATGTCAATAAAGTATGACCTTTACTTAATAATAGCATATCAGTATTGGTTCATTAATTGTGGCAAGTGTACCATTATAAATTGAGATATTGTTAATAGGGAAAACTAGACCTTGGGTATGTTGGAACTTTTTATACTACTATCTTTGTCATTTTTCTATATATCTAAAACTGTTGTATATTTAAAAATTTATAGAAATAAGGAAACTGAATTTAAAAAATTATTTAAAAAATAAATAAAAAATAAAAAAATTAAATAAATAAGGAAACTATTATCGGAATAATTGGACAGGGGTAATATTTTGCATGAGTTTTTAAACCTATTATGTTTGTATTATTCAAAATGATTTTAACATTATAGATTAGAGAGTAGTTATAAATTGCATGATTGTTACTCCTTGTTCTTAAAAATATAGTGAATTTGTATATAAAAATATTTTATACCATGACTCTACCATGCCAACTTACTTCATTATTCTGAAGTACCAGAAAAACCTAGTAAAATATTGTAGATGTACTGAAAATAATTTATAATCCAGTAAATTTTGGATGAAAAATATTTAAGCCTTGTCTGAAAGCAAACACACTTATTCGATTATTGTTAAAAGTCAAATGACTAGCTGTTTTTTTCTATTTTGTTTTTAAGAATAACTTTAGTTCTTATATTCCAAATTGTCATCTACAAGTCATCTAAGAGAATAAATTTGCTACATGTAAAAAAAATATGCAGAGCCATTTGGCAGGTGAAATAGTTTCCTGCAGCTGCTGTAACAAATAGCCACAAATTGGTAGCTTAAAACAACAGAACTTAATTCTCTCATAGTTCTCAAGGATAAAAGTTCAACATTAGTTTCAAGGGCAGAAATCAAGAGGTCAGTAGGGCTGAACTCTTTCTCTGAAGGTATAGCAGATAATTTGTCTCTTTACTCTTCAAATTGTGGGTGGTTGCAGGCGTTCCTTTGCCTGTGATACCATCACTCTGATCTGTGCATTTGTGGTCACAGTACCATCTCCTTTTCTGTGTCTGTCTAATATCCCTATGCTTCTCTTTTATAAGGACACTTGTGATTGGATTTAGTACCCATCCAGACAATACAGGATGATTTTCCTATGTCAAGATCCTTAATCATGTCTGCAAAGACCCTTTCTCCTTACAAGTAGTATTTAAGATTCGAGGTACAAGGACCTGATATCTTTGAGTGGTCATTATTCAGCCTCTAGAGAGGGTGAAGAGGACTATTTTCATTCTGCACAATTATTTAACAAAATAAAGATGGGCTAGTGGTTCTATAAAGTGTTAAACAGTGAAAATTAAAGTTTGTTTAATTCCCTAGGGTAGTAATAGAGCAAAAAACTAAAGTCCAGATTTTATGCTATTTTTATTATGACAGAAATAGGAAATAATTTAGATAGATTGCATCATTTGCTTTAGATCATACAACTACGAAGCCAGAACAATCTAGATTTTCTGCAAAAATAGTACTCAGGCATGTCTAGTAAACCCTCTGTATCGTTCTCCTATTCTACTATCCTTAGATATATTTAGTGATACTTTTTCTTTTATTAGTGATTCATTGTATTACTATATTTGTTTAATTTACTTACTTATTTCCCTTTCAATACTTGACATTTTTATTTTGTTTTATTCATTCTCTCAGCACCTGGGTGATATTTAGTTTATCTCTTCCTCTCTTCATTTACACATACATACATATGTGAATATCATAGAAGATAAATAAATTTAGCATTTAGTATCATTACAAGTTTCTGAGTCTCAGAATGGCTACTGTCTGCCAAATTCAACTTTCCCATAGACACCCTAAAGAAGGAAATTCAAATGAAACTTTGAAATACACAAGCATATGCACATACACACACACATATAACAATGTAATGAATATATATGTATATACTTACATTTGAATACATGTACATTTATATTCATTAAGAAAGATTAATACCTTCAAAAATAATCATTGAGAACTTTTTATGCTTATAAGTCATTGATGTTAAAAAAAGAGAAAAGCATGAATTAAAAGATATTTGAGTATGTAAGCTATTATACTAGATGTCTTTTGCTACCATAAGAAATTACTACAAATATAGCAGCTTAAAATAAAATGTGTTTTTAAATGTATTTTTTATCTTATATTTCTTTAGGTCATAAGTTTGACATGAGTCATTTCAGTTTAAAATCAAGGTGCAAGCAGGATTATGTTCCTTTCTGAACGCTCTAAGGGGGAATGCTCGTCCTTGCTTGTTCCAGCTGGTAAAAGCTACCCACTTTCTTTGGCTGCTGGGTCAGTCACTTCCATTTTCAAAGTCAGTTATGACCAGTTGAGTCTCTCTCAGCTCATCCCTCTGATGCTAACTCTTCTTTTGCTTCCACTTTTATTTTTAAGGACCTGTGATTCAATTGGGCCGAACTTATCGAAAATAATCTCTGATTTTTGGATCAGTTGATTAGCAACCTTAATTCCCCTTTATCAATTAACCTAACATATTCATAGACTCACGGCATTTTTGTTCTGGACATTGTTAGAGCCATTATTTTTCTTAGCACACCTATCTTGTTTCAGTTTCCTCGAAATTCCTCTCACTAACAATAGTTGTCATTTAATAGTGATGCATAAAAACATCAATAAAATGTTGGGAGTATATTGTATGAGTGATGATTTCCAAAATGCTCTGGCAGCTTTTAAAGGCTGACAATGTATATTTCTGATAGATTACATGAAACAACTCATTCTCTTATAATGATGAATTTGACAAGTATGTACTGTAATAGTTGGATGATAATGGATCTTCTGTCATATATCACAATACTTAAGAAAATATTTATAAATTCCTATCATCAAATATTTTGTCCATTATAATTAAAAATGGTTTAGATTTAACTCTTTACTAATTTGACAGATTTTTAAAAATTTTACAAGGCATAAGAATATTATTATAATGAAGTGTATATCATGATCCATAAAATACATTCTGCAATATTTCATGATCATACTTGATAAGCATAATTCCTAATTTTCTCATCATTTTTATCTATCATCATATTGCCCTTTCTACTTTGACTGATGGTCTTTTATTATCATTACAAGTGCCACTTAAATACTCTTATTTCAAGATCATGAATGATTTGATATCTTGAAGGATATATATTTGTCTCATTAAATTTTGACATCAAAATGTACACATTAGTTCTAAAAATCAACATTTTTAAATTTAATTTTAAAATAAGCTAGTACTTTTTTAATGTAACCACTGGTAGCTTAATAGATAAGATTTTATCTCTTTCTTTTTTATTAGTGTATTGATATTAGTACAGTTCTTAAACTGATTTTTTAGAGCTTTAAACTGTTTTTGTTCCTGTTGGATAATATAAAAATATTTTAACCAACAAATATTTTAAACCTGAAATTAAATTTATTACAAAGCAGATGTAACTTGTAAGACACTGTTTATCATGGAATATCTCATTGGAATATTCCTATAGAAAAAATATGGAAATTGGTCCATTTTAGCATATCATTGTTACTTTAATTAATACTTTGCTAATTCACACCTATTGAATCAGAAGGCGATCATTTGAATTCATTCAACTATCTCTACAAACACCATAATTTGTACATACAGTTCTTGCTAAGTGGAGCATGTCAAAATTATTTTTTCTTCCATAAACTGAGCAAAGGATGAAGTAACCTAAATATTTAGATACGAATGTTACCAAAGAAATCTTCTTTCATAAAGAATCTCACCTTTTAAATTTTCTAGATTATAATCTTAAAAACATGGCTACCAGTTCAAACTTATTTTCATTCTCATAGTATTTGAAAACTCATGTTTAACTTTTAAAAAATCAATCATAATGATTAGAACTTTGATAAATGATCTATGAAAACTGTACCGGCTCGTAACATACAATTTATCTTAAATTAAAATGCTTCCTTATTTAACAAGACAATGCAATGTTCTATGTCATACTATGAATTATATGAGTACGAGTATACTTGTCAGTATAAATTTTCTGGCAATGGTAATGAAGAAATTCTATCATTCATTTTACTGCTGGAGAGAATCATAGTTTCTTATTTATACTAATGCAGCATTTCCATTACGTCTTACAAAAGCCTTGGCAATGCTTCAAAATGAGTGTTACTACAAAATATTCTATTACAGCATGGTAAATATATGACTTTTTTTCCCATTATCTTCACAACTCTCCAAAGAGGACTTTACTTTGATTATGCTGATCTACTGTCAAGTGAGAAAAACCAATGTTCAGATTTTGCCTTACTGAAAGAATGAATGGCTTTTTTCCTGGAAGTCCTTTATACACCAGATTGCATTGTCATATTGCAGGCTTTGTTACTGATGTCTCTTTGTTTTCACATTAGCAACTGAATGTAAAGCTTTTTTGGAAAGGCATTAACTGCCTAGACACATGGTAATATGTTAAGAATTCAAAGATAATTAAAATGTTGTAAAAATTTTAATAAAAATTAAAATCTGAAGCTCATTAATTTTTAATTACCAATAAGAGAAAGTCATAAAAGTAATTTTATTTATTGAAGAGTTTGTGTTCTCTATTGCTAGCAGTAGTGATGATGAGCACTGTTTAGCAAGTGCTTGAGAGTGCTGATAAACATACAGTATCTATGAATGTTATAATAATATGGTTTAAAGTTTTTCCTAAACTTCATTAAAAATGTTAATGAATTATGAAAAACCAAGATCACAAAACAATCTTTGCCCATAGCAGTCATTACTGAAACCTGCTATAAAGTTCATTTATATTAACAGCGTAAAATTTCATGCTATTTATATTATATACAATTTTTATTTTGTTACTGAGTTTTTGTGGATCTATCAAAATACACAAAAGATACAACAAAGAAAGACAATAGCTTTGTTTTGTGGGTGTTTTAGGGAATAGGATAACAAAATGAAACAAAGATTAAGAAAATATTTGAGTATATATATATATAAGAATCATAAAATCTGGGACATATGATTTCTCAATTATGCACTTATCATCTATTTCATAGCATGTATGGGGGATAAAATGATAACTAAGATATTCAATAGGCTCTAGGAGCTACCATTTAGTTTTTCTCATCTTGGAGTTTTTATTCTCAACTCAACTTTCTTTATTTCCATGTCTTCCTCTTTTTCATTCTGGTTAAATTTTTCTTGATCTTCAAGGTAATCTTTAGTAATTTGATTCTCCCCTCCCTATCACTCAGTCTTTTTGACAACAATACACTGCAGAATGTCCATGTCCGTCTTTCAAGCTGGAAGACACAAGCAGCTGTTCTTGCAATTCTACTCTAGTAACACCAGGAACTCTACCGTTCTTTGCAGTTTGACGATCCTCAACTTTGTGTCAACTTCATAATCAACTTTCTCCATTAACTCCATATTTCTTTGAGAATACCTTCATCCTCTTACTTTCTTTTTAAAAAATGGAATTAAGTAGTTTATTACATATACAAAAAAGCCAGACCAACATGGTTTCACCTCCCTGTATCCCTAGTTCCATGGAATGGCACCAAATCCTGTGGGCCAGAAGACAGATGACGTAGAAATCAATCAGGGTCTCAAATATATGGTGATGGAACGAAAGCTGACTCTGGGTGATGAACATATAACACAACACACAGGTGATATATAGTAGAATTGTACACCTGGAACCTATGTAATTTTTACTAACCAAAGTTACCCCAATAAATTTAACAATAAAAACTAACCCCCAAAAAAGAAAGTGGTCATTTTTTCATTGAGTATTTAGCTCTAGATTATAGCCAAGGAACTTTATATCAAAAAGGGAGATGGGACAGAAAGAGAAGGGAGGCAGAAGGGAAATATCATTGTGGCAACCTTCCACAAGATAGACTCTGCAAGATAGAGAGGTGACTTGTACATCGCTCCCATCGTGTTTCAAGGATGATCACAGAACATTATCAAGACTTGGATGAGACTGGTTAAGCTTAACTATGTCTGTTTGTGTGGAGATGTGCAGGGTTGCCAGGGCTCCAAGATGGATCTATTGTCCAAACTCACACAGCAGTTATTACTCTTTCAACTTTCAGTCTAAGGCTAGGCTTTCATTGTTTCCTAACTATACTTAGTACTCTTTCTCTAGTTATTCTCATAACTAAAAATCTCATCCAAATGGAAAACATTTTTTTGTTAACTCTAGGGTTACCTATATAGAGATTAAGTCTAAGGATAAAAAAAAAAGTCTATTTAATGGTTTTGCATGGTTTTGGAATGAATTAACACATCCATAATTTTTTAAAGATTTCACAGTCTCATCCCAAACAACATTTATAATCATTTTCAAACGTGTATGTTATTCAAGTTAGTCTGATTGATTCACTATTTCCTGAGGATTCATTGTAACTTGTCACTTTCATTCATACCACTTTGCAAGCTGTTTCACATGTCAGTATTCTCTTAAATAATAATATCCACCACAAATAATTCCTTCTTATCATTCCTTCTTTGAACATTACAACTAAATGTTCTCATTTTTAACCTTCCAAGTACCTGGTTATATTCTTTATATGACATATAACAGCTAGTTTGTCTTATTGATAAACTGACATATATAACATCTTTACTGTATAAAATATAAAATTTGTCTTATTTTTATATTTCTTCTCATTGTTAGTACAGAGACTAAACTCAATAAAAACATGTTTAGTAAATTTTAAGTGATTTACCATTAGTTTCAAATCTTAGCTATATTTGCCATCTTTGTTAGTTGAATTTCTTCAACATATGGTTTCACAATCAAGAGATGAAATTCATGTTAGATCACTAACTTACAGAGAACTGTCATGTATGATTTCATTAATTATGTTATAACCAACTTTGCTTCATAATTGTTAATTTATCCACAATTAACATCTCTTTCTGCAGTCAAAGTTGGTAAGAGCAGAAGTACTGCTTTTTTGCTTGTCTAGATTCCTAAATTGTTACAGTTTGACAGTAGAACATTGATGGACTCAGGATATATATGTAACTAGTATTTTATTGACTCTTTACCTCTAATGAGGAATTTTCACCCTCATTTATATTCCCCAGAACCAACAACAATTATTGCAAAATAATCTCAGGAAGTTGATATGCATGAACAAGGAAAACTAGAGAGGGAATGAAGAATTGATAGAGAATAGGATACATTATTTATCAGTTACTTCTCTGGACAACTAGGAATTTATTATGGTGAGGACTCTGAGGAACCCTGGGGAATGTACTTCAGAATGGTTACTCTAAATGATGAGAGCATGGAACAGTTATCCATAGACTCATGCCCTTCATAGATTACAGAGTACATTGGGGGTGTTAATAATTTCAAAGTTCTAGGGACAGGCTGAACAATCTTTCAGGAATTCCAAGGCCCAAAAACAAAAAGCTGAGATCAGTTGTAGTTTCACAGGGATTCACAGAAGCCTTAGCTAATGTCAGAGCTGATTTAGGGAGAATGGTTACCAGTAGTGTTGGCAACAACAAAATGACTTCTCGGTAGTTTGGAGAGTTTCTAAAGAATGTTTTCCATGTATTTCCAAGATACATCAGTTACTGGGTCTTACCCAAGTTCTTAAAGCATCTACTTTAGACTCATAGTATGTTACTACTTCAACTAACAGGCACTGCTCGGTTCATGAAGCACTGAACCACTTAAGTGCATCCTGTGGTTAAAATTCCATTTGTTAGGCATTTCTTCTGTTGGTTTATTGTTGAACACAGGAAGAACAATTTCCTGACATTGCCCACTTTTCACTAGGTGTCATATAATTTCCAACAAATCACCATGGCCAACTACAGTAAAAATGGACTTGTGCTTGCTTCTGTCTACCAAAATGTTGAAGCCAATTTGTGTCACCATAGCATTGAAAAAAAATCTTTTTGTTCCTTTCTTAGCATTGTTCTTTCCCCACATGGGTACAATAATTTGGCTGCTTTTGTGATGTTATGAGTTAGTGCCAGGAGGGAAGGGATTTGTTGTTGTTATTCACTGCTATATTCTTAGCATGTTGAAAAGTGCCTGGTATATATTAGAGGCAATTTTTGAATGAATGAATTAATGTCTTACATAATTTTTAGTGTAATAGCCCCTTTACATTTTTGCTCACAGCCATCTTTCTCTCCCTAGACCCAGATATTAATTCACATTGACAGGTCCGGAATAGGAAGGAGAAGTGGTGTGCCAAGACATAAATGTAAGTGATACACACCATAACACTTAAGCTCCAAAATTTGCCACCCCTGAAATTCCATTAAATAAAGAAAGTGGACCCTTCTTTTCCTAAAATGAAATCTCTTCCTGGAGATTCCACCCTTGAGCAAGTCAGTTAATCATAGATGGGTTGTCAAACTAATTGTCCAGATATATCACATGTGTCTGAATTTCAGTGGTGGTGACTAGTGGGTTCAAGCCAAATCTGCTGCATCTCAACCACATCTAGTATTTATTTATTGCTATACTTTGTGGCTCTACTGCTCTATATTAAAGAGAAAAAAAAACTGTCCTCGTGGAGGGAAAGGTTCAAATTATTCCATAAATTATCTCGCTATAAATGGAATCATGCATTATGTAAGCTTTAGGGATCATTGCAACCTCTGAAATTTTCTACATAAGAAAACATAGTCCCAGAAAGATAATTTGTTTTTTCAAGGACACATCACTGGGAAATAACATGATCCAGTTTCAAAATTCCAACTTAATGCTTTGCTATTTCTTAATATTTCTCCTTAAATTCTAAAAATTTATTAAAAATCTAACAATAAAAATGTTTTATTTAATAAAAAAATTAATTTGTAAATCTGTACTACTAATAGGTAATCTAAAATTAATTTAAAGGTAAAGTTTGGGAAATATGAATTCCATATACTGAGAACAATAACGGAAAATACTGTTTGCTACTTCAGAAGCTTAGTTTTTTTTTTCAAATATTTTTATCTCTATATCTTTTGTTAAAATTGACTTTAAAAATTATGGAAGTGGAGAACATTAGTAGTTGCCAGGGATTGTGGACATGGTGGAGAGGAGGTAGGTAGGTATGTTTACTAAAAGATAGTAGAAGAAATCATGGTGATGATGGAACTGTTTGCTATCTTGTCTGTAATGGAAAACTCCTTGCTGTGATAATGTACTGTCATTTTGCAAGCCATTGCTATTATTAGACACTGAGCAAAGGATACATTAAATCCCTCTCTTTTTTTTACAACTACATGTGGATCTGCAATTACAGCAAAAATTTTTTTTAATTTAAAAGGTGTAAATTTATTAAACATGGTAACAACTTAGAGTTTTATCAGTTTGGGAACATGCTATAACAGAAATCACTAAAAGTAGTATCCAGAGTATTAAAATTACTATGTCCAAAATATTTTGTAATAATACTGGAATTCTTTGTTGAGGTCAAGATAGTTTATAGTGAAAAATGTGTTTTGATTAATTGAGATAGTGTACTATGACAATAGAAAGCCTGATATTCTTAGGACTCGTTAGGGATTTTCTGTTTTCCTTTTTCATTTACCTGTAGCTTCATTGTAAGTCATGTATCCTCATGTTAGTCTTTCTATATAATTTTTTAAGCTAGTGCATATTTTAGTTGTTATAGTGTACATGTAAGTAGAATATCATTTAAACTTTTCTTTTCTTGTTCTGCTTTAAATCAAGGACAAGAAAAACAAAGAAATTATGCTAATATTTATATAATACAGCTATGTTATTATTTAATTTTTAATACTAAAATGTCACTCCTGGCATCCTTGTACTATGATTTTACTATTAAAACATCATCCAGGTCTGAATGACTCCTTCTGTAAAATGTGGGTACAGAGATGAGTGATCTCTACCACTCCTTCCTAATCTAAGTGTTATAACTCTCTAAATTAGATTCTTATGTAATTTCTCAAATGCATTAGGCTTCTGGAATAGAGTGGAAGCTGCCAAAGTACACCAAATAGACAAGTGCTACATAAATGTGCTAAGAAACATTCCTGGATGAGATTTAGTTGTAGAGGCTGGGAGACACATTTTTAAAACCTCTCCTATGCCAAAATATTGTAATTATCTAAACTGTAGGTTATCTATGATATCTTGGCAGCAATTAACATATGTTATGACATGGCATTTATATTTTCACAGAGAATTAGGAAATGCATCCTAGACTGCATGGTCAAACCTTTTGTTTGTTTGTGTATCTATTTATTTTCCATGTCCAAATATGAAAGCAGAAGTATTACTGCTTGACTGTTTTATTTTTAAGATTTTTATCATTGTCTGTTGAAGGAGAAAAAGTCATGAAGAACATTTTATTCATTCAGCATCTAAAAATAGTTGTTTTTTGATGGAAAAAGAGGCACATAGTTGAAGGAAGAAGGTACACAATAAATTTTGAAAAAAAGTTTTCATTCATATTTCTAAAGTGTAAAATCCCTTTGTCAACTAGTTCATTGAAAATTTTTAAAAAATCTACTTAGTCTCTGACCACTTCAGATTAGGTCTTTTTCATGTCAAGTACTGCTGAAATTACTACTTTTTCTTTCTTTCTTTTCTTTTCAGTGTGTCTCATGTCTGAAGTGCTCTGAGCTCTTTAGAAAACTTTATGTACTATAACCACCCAACTTATGCTCTTCTTGTTCAACTGTTTTAAGAATAACAAGACAGAATACAGCTTCTTTCTCAGGTTTAGATATTGATTTTTTTACTGCCAAGAATGCTATTTATTCCAGACATGTCACCCTTAGAATAACTTCCTCTCTAGACAATGATAATGTATAAGAGATAGTGATCAATATCAATTGTCTCAATCTGGAAGTGAATAATAAATTAGTCAACATTAAAACATAAAGAAAATGGGGAGACCTGTTTAAACTTTTAAAGATAATAAAATGATTGAGGAAATTGTGATGGGAAAATTTAAGAAAGCTATTTTATTCTCAGAACAATATTTTTCTCGATTAACTAAACATTTTTATGTATTTATGCACTTAAGTTTGTGGAGGATCACAAATTTTTAAAAAGTAAAAAGACAAGATAGCCATAATCAGAAAAATATTGCAATTTACTGGTTGGAAAGTGAATAGTTGATATTTTAAAAATCTCTCAAAATGGTAAAATAGCAATATTATTAAGCATATTAAACAAAGGGGCTGACTTCCCATTTTATTTTGTCTATAAATAACCACATTCTTATAGAAAGCCTGACTGTGTGAGGGTAAGACTATCTTAAGTATGAACAATTATCTTATTTTGTCCAAATATATTTTATTAAAAATCTTTATTATTTTGGCATTACAAATATTCCAAGTGTCTGGCTATCATTTTATTGGTCAGATTGAATTGAAATTTGGAACAGTAAAACTTTGTAATAAAAAGGGCCAAAGGCATGAAAAGTATTCTCAAATAAAAAGAAAAGTACTTTTATTTATTACACTAAAATAGGGCAAGCTAGAAATTTAGCTTGATTCAAGGTCTTGTGTAGTTAAATTTAAGTTTTACTGGATTTCAAATATTACAAGCTTAGTTTATGTAGTAATGTAGTTGTATTTACCAGCTAATTATTTATTAAGCTAAAACATAAGAATATTAAACTCCTTTTTTTCTAATACTATTAAAAGTGGTAATGTAATTTGAGAAAGCATCCTGATATCCTGAACTTTGACATACCTACTCATGGGGACCAATTAATTACAGAAGACAAGAAGTAACATTTTTCTAGATGTGAAGATATAGATAATCTTAACTATAGTCACAGCTTAAAATTAATATTATCTAGAACTCCTATTGATGTAATTAGTATGAACTAGCTCTTCCAAGTATGCTGTAAAAAATTTGCATAGCTCCCTAAATAGTATATCCAGGAAATTGTTGTTGGTCATCATGGAATTTAGTATGTTAAATTTTTTTTAAATAATAGGAAATTTGCTGATTAAAAAGCTTTTTTTTGTTTAGCAATTTCATCTTTTCTATTAAATTTATTGGGATGATATTAGTTAATATAATTGCATAGGTACAATTCAAGTGTACAATTCTATAATGCATCATCTGTACATTGCATTGTGTGTTCACCACCCAAAATTAAATCTCTTTTCATCATCATATATATTTGCCTCCTGTTAGCCTTTTCTGCCTCCTCCCCTTCCCCTCTTTCCTCTGATAACCATTCAAATGTTGTCTGTTTGAGTTTTTGCTTGTTTGTCTGTCTTGTAGTTTGTAGCTTTCAGTTTTATATTCCACATGTGAGTGAAATCATATGGTTCTAGACTTTTGAACATTCTGTTTTCCTTGAGCAAAGGTAACATTTAGTACAGATTCCTAAGTTTTGGGCTACCTTCAGAATTCTTTAGTTTGATCAGATTTCTGCCAACTGACAAAGTGCCATGATCACTGATCAAATTTAGCATGTTCACTAGAAACATCCTCAGTACAAACAGGAGATACTGCCTACGATGAACTGTTGGTTTATGTTTGTTCTGCATATGCCTGCTACCATATGGCTTCCTTCTAACACAGCCCTCTGAATGTGTTGTTGTGATCAAGAATTGCTGTGACACCCCTTTACTATCATTCTTGCTACCATAAATAGAATGTTATTTTGAATCAACTACCTAACTAGCCAACTAACCAGGTGCCCTTCAGTCTTACATTCAAGTTATTATATGTTGAAATAGGAATACTTATCTAGTAGTTAATGGAATGATAAGCACAAGAAAATTGTACTTCAATGTTTCCTGGACCAATGTGTAACTTTTTTCAGACTCATCATTGAATTTTCAATTTTGGGGACTACCATGAAAGATAATTCACATACTCAATCTAAAATAGCAATTATTTGTCTTAACAATAAAATAAAATGAAAATGTCTGTTGTGCTTACTTTTTACTTATTTTGCTAATATGATCCTGACTAAAGATTTCAGGGTGGATACAATCCATAAACTAAACAATCTTGTTCACTCTCGTTTGATATTTCACAGGTGCTCTCTGTCACACTTGGGCATTTCCCTGTGGTTCAGGAATAGTTAGGGAGAATGACTACCAAGTGGGGACTTGAAAATAAAATTGACTTGAAACTCTTACCTGTCTTCTTTTATGTCTAATGTCTTCTTTCATGTCCTAATGTTGTCACTTCCACAAAGGAAAAAGCAAAGTACTTGTGTCCATGTCTGAAATATGACTTCAAGGCAAAAAACTGAAAATTAAGACGATCAATGAAAGGAAAGACACCTTGGACAAGGTCACTTAGACTTGATTAAATATATCAAATTGTTTAATATTATTTTGTGGAGTTTAACTTATTTAAGTCATTCCCTTGATAATCACACTTAAAATGTAAAAAATATGCCATGGATACTTCTAACAAAGTAATATTAAATCAGAAGGCAGAAAAACTTTCAAGTCTAATAATTCACTAGTAAACCTTGTTCTGTCTTGTCGTAAATAAAGCATTTCCTCTAGCTTCCTCCTACCTAGCTCCTATGTGCAAGACACATGATTATTTTTAATTGTCATACAAGGGGGCAAAATTATCGCTATCATATTAGAAAATTGGAGACATCCATTACAATTATCTCCCAATCTCTACAATTCAACTCTTGATCATGAATATATCTTGTTTTTTTTCCCCTTTCTTTTCATTCCTCAGTTACCAGCTTAATTCCCACTCCAGTTCTTTATCAGTTGAATCACTGATATACATTTTAAGTACATAACCATATCTCTGTTTTTGCTCTCTTACTTTCAGTTCAGCCACTATGCCATTGTCAGAGTGGTCTTTCACATATACAATTGTTCAGCTTAAAATCTCAGTGATTTACTATAGCTTCAAAATAAAACCCTTTGAGTGGCTGGGAAGATCTTTCATGATTTGATTCCTGTCTATATCAATCAGTCATGCTTCCATCAGCCCTTTCCTTTGCAATTCCTGGCTCAATTATATTAAAGATTTGAAAATTGCCTGATAATGGTAGTTAATATTTGCTCCTTCTCCTTGGTGTTACCCTAGTACTTAGAACAGTCTATCCCTTTTCTTATTCTGGAGAATTCCTATTCACATTTTATGACTCAAATTTGTCAGGAATTGATTCCATCATTCCAGTCTTCAGGTGTTTATTAATCCTAAAAAGACCCTGCACAAACTTTTTCCTGTCATTTATTCACACTAAAATAATATTGTGTTTATTGTTCTTTGAAAGTACTCTGTTGCAGGACTTAACATAATGATTAGCGTATAATAGGCACTCATCAAAGGGTAACAATCTACTAGAAAATAAACTTCTTCAGGTAGGCACCATGCATGTCTCATTCTTGATGAATTTCATGTATATGTTCAGTGCCTGGCATAGAGGGTACTCTTTAATCTTAATTGAGCAAGGGTTGAATGAATGAGCAAAATTTATTCCACTTATATATTTGTCTGGATCCCTGTGTTATGAATACCTCTGACCAAAAATTTTCCCCTAATTCATTTTAAATTTTAGTACACGTCAGTATAGGATATTTAATTTAACTATCCTATAATTTTAAATAGATATCATATCTTTGCACATACAAAATGATATTAAGTATAACAACAGAACAGCATATGTTTGAATTAATAAAACAAAACTTAACATCACTAACTGGCATGATAGAGAAGCCAAGCTCTCTAGAGTTGTATTATCCATATCCATTGAAAGAGTTAATTTAATTTTAGTTATTAATTTGAGGCTTATTTATATAATAATTTAATACTAAAGTACAGTTTATTTGTACCACATAATTCTATGCTTACTCCTAGTTGCTAGTTATTATTGAATTTACAAATACAAGGTACTTAAAATATTTAATAGAGCAAAAGTGATGTAAGAAAATATCTAGGGGTTCCCTGGTGGTGTAGTGGCTAGGCCTTGGAGCTATCAACGTGGCAGCTTGGGTTCAATTCCCAGCCAGGGAACTACCCCCCCACCCCCCCAAAATGAAAATCTATAAATGCCAAAAAATAACAAAATTAAATATTCTGAAGACAAACTAAACTATTTAAATTATCCAAATCTTTGCAAAAAGTTGAGTAGTTGGGAAAATCTGTCATAGCCATAGGTTGGTCAGTTTATCATTTTTCTAGATGTTACCTGAAAGCAAGTGTAACATGAGGCAAGCCAGAATGGGACAATTGTCACTTTCTTACCTACATTCTTTCTTCTCTTTAGAGAGCACCAGTTCCCTGACTCTTTCTGTACATTAACTTAAGTACAGTTCTCACCTTAGTGATGGCCATGAGACCCAGACTTAAAGCAACCAGTAATCGTTCATGGATAAAGATGTGAACTCATTTCATCCAATAAGAAAGAGTACATCCTAGGACATGAGTAAGATATGTCATAGAAGAATTTATTATTCTACTGTGTGAATGTTGTAAGCATTAAAGTCTGAAGCTAAAGATAGATGGAATGGAATAGGATTGGGGTAGACCATACAAAGTACAGAATGCTGCCTATATAGAGAAAGCAGAGCTGAGAGGTAGAGATGGGAACATTTGTTTTAGACCTGAAGCCAGAATTACCCATGAGTTATAGTCTATAGTCTTAAGCAATAATTTACTTTTTATTGACTGAAGCAATTCGAATGAAGTTTTATTTCACTGGCCACTGAAAATACCTTGCCTGTTATTAACACCCAAGTTATAAAACTCTTTGCTTAGCCAAATTTTTATAAAAAGTTTTCTTTGTTCTATTATAGCTAATGTTGAAACGCATACATTTATATTTGAAGGTATTCTTTAATCTAGATTTATGTAAGTGTTGTGGTTATTTTGTCTATCTCATCTTTTTTATTAGAAATCACCATATCTACTTCACAGATGAGAACACTGAGGTTAGAGAGGTTAAGTAAGTTGTGCACCGCCATACAGCTATTAAGTGATGGAACTAAGATTCTAAGTCAGACTATGTGAATCCAGAGAACATGCCCTCTTAGTTGCAATGAAATAACTTTCAATACAAGTTTACATATAATAAGTCTAAATGGGTAAGTGGAATAGACCACAGCTGTGTACAGCAGAAATACAAGGAAGAGAGAAATGAGTGTCCATTGGAACTATTGTCAGGTCATTTCCATCTGAGAAGCACAGAAGAGCTAGACCTAGACCAATTTTAGATTGGATCTGAAGGCTCAAACTTGCTTTTAGAGAAATAAACAGGCTGGTTAGGAAGATACTTTTTGAAATTACTTTATCGAATATAGAACAAAACATTGTCTAATATCTAATTCAATTCCTGGCTGAAATCCAAACTTTCTCAGTATTCTTAAACTAGTCCAAAACTTCATGGCCTCCTTGGGCTGATAAGTTTTCAGACTTCTTATCACTCTAATCTCTAGAAGTGCAGCAGGCTTGGCTAAAGAAGGCCACCACTGAGTATAAATTAGTACAATATCTTCCCAGAATAGTGTCTACCAAAAGTTGTTCAATAGCAAAAAAAAAATCCTTGGAGGAAATGGTCTGAGAAATTTGGGAAATACTGCATAAATAATCTTTATTTTGAAAGTATAATGTGCATTAATAAATTAAAGACTAAGAGGTATACTTCAACAATATTTAGGACAGTTTTTTCCTAAATGAATTAGACAATATTTTCTCTCTGCAACATTGATTAGCATTTTAGCCTATGAAACATTGACACAAAATGACACAAACATCAATATGATATTTTAAATGATAACACTTGCCATTTTTGACATTTATATCCTAATAAAATCATAACTCACACTCAGATTAGCAAAAAAATAAAAGTGCAAATATGAAATCACAACATTTTAATATTCTTATTGTTTAGGGCTATGAAATAGTTTTGATTACATTTGACAAAATTTGCATATCCTGTCATTAAAATTCTACTTTGATCAATGGATACTTCTATCAAGTATCTGTATAAAACAATCTATATATGTTTTAAAGGTCACATAGTTGTCCTTCCAAGTTCCTAGTGCAGAAATATACACAACTGTTTATCATGATATGTATGCTATCTTTTGTGCAAAATAGCCTCAATTCAGAGTTCCAAGTTTTCCAAGCAGCAAGAACACTAAATACATATAATTAGACCAGTGTGAAAAGCTAAGCTCAATTATACTCCGCAGTGTGAGTCATATGCAGACCTTCCCAGGTTTCATTTCCATGAGCTTCAATCTGTTCAGCTACTGTATCAAAAGAGGATTAAAATGTGAAAGATACTGAGAGTGGAACAGACCTGTGCTGAGGAAGCTGAGTACTAACACTTGAGAATATTTGGCCCTGATAAAAATGATTGTCAGATTTTCTAGAAACCTTGAGCCTGTGAGTGATAGAAACCTGACTTTACTTCTAACAGGAAAGTAAGAGAGATAACAAAAATGAACTTTTCTATTTGAATTTGGTTTAACTTTGGCCAATTAAATTATATAGTCTGTGCTGTATTGGTCCATGTTTTACAAATAAAAAGGGAGATGTTCAAGATGCTACAAGAATCCTATAATTTCTAATAATTATTGTATAGCCGATCTATAGGTGCATTTTTACTAACTTTTTGTAAATACAATTCTAAAAGTGCAAATGTCTCATAACATATGTGATTAAAATTATTTCCTATTTCCCCATACTTACAAGGTCAGTTTTACTCCTTGAAGGTGTACAAGACTATACTGCCATTATTGATAAAAGAAAACCTACATTTTCAGATGTTTAACACTGGAAGTAGTATTTCCAGTTATAAAGTAACAGGAATGAGTGGCACTATCTCTGTCACTCTGAATTTTATCTTCTTGAGGTCTTTCATTTTTCTCTCTCTGTCATTAATAAGCAGACTGCGTGGCACACACAACTTACCCTTTGACCGACCATCTGTCCTAGTAGTACACAAAAACGGCTTTGTTTTGTAGGAGATGACTGAAACATCTGAAGAACTTTATTAAGACAGGAAAGAAAAAAAACTGGCATTAGGCACTACTTGTATATATGTAAAATAAGGGGACTTCTGAAATAGAGTTTTGGAACTTACCATAAGAAGCTTGTCCCTAAATACATAAGAGTGTCCTGAATTTAATTTACTCTCTAGAGCAGGACTGAACAAGATGTCAATTGCAGTCCACCAGGGGACCGCCAAGCAATTTTGGGGTGACAGACTAAATAATAAAATAAATAGCTAGTGGACGCCCGGAGAAGTAGCCCTGGCCCCAAAGAAGTCTGCCCAGGACTGCTCTAGAGTAAATATTTCTGTGTTAGGCTTGCAGTTGTGACATGAACTGGGAGTTCTCTTGCCTGGATTCCATCCCAATGTGAGCCTACCTTCACATCTAGAATACTATCTTGACACATACTCATCAGGAATTAATTCATAGCTCCTGTGTCCCTTTATAACTGTGGAAGATCATATTACACTTCTCAAATAATTCTGTTCTTTCTATGGAAGAATTACATTTCCTATAGTGTTGAGGTGTTGTTTGGCCATGTGCCCCTCCTTGTGAGGACAATGTTCAGCTACTCTAGTGATATCAGTTTTATCCATGTGCCTTGGTTAGGTCAGTGTAATATGAACAAAAAGTATTTAAGAGTCATCAATTTCTCCAGTCATTTTTGTTTCTCTCAACAGTAACACAGATGAGATCAATTAATAGCTCTTGGTCCTGAGGCAGGATAAAGGCCTAGGAAATAGACAAGCCCTCCAGGATACTACATGAGGCGCCTCACTAGTTACACAAGTGCTAAGTCACTGTATCAGGAACCTGCGGCTGGTGAACAAGAACCACTCTCAGGGGCATTCCCTGGTGGTGTAGTGGCTAGGCTTTGGTGCTTTCAACACTGTGCCCTGGGTTCGATTCCCAACCAGGGAACCACCCAAAAGAAAAAACAAGAAGCATTCTCATCCAGCAAGGTTAGTCCCCTTGATTTGGACCTGACCTTTAGCTAATTATAATGTCATTATAATATCATTTACATTGAAATTACTATCCATGTGGTATCCCCCAGCATACATCTCCTGCTATGGTAATATTAGGAGTCCAAGAAAGAAAGTGGGACATTGAGGATCCCACCTGGGAAGAAGCTGATGAGCCTCATCAATGGGACGTTACCCAAACCAGCCCCTGGGAGGTATAAATGCCCCTGGTCAGGATTTACCCCCCATGACTCGCTTTCTGAGTTTGCTTGCACTTCCCTCGCAAGTGTGTACTCCTGTTTCAGTAAACTGCACTTTCCTACATCTGTCTCGCTCTTGAATCCTTTCTTGTGTGGAAACAAGAACCTGGACACGGCTGCTCGGGTTGAGTCCTCTCTTGGGCATCCCTATGAACCTCCAGCGACAGTCTCAGAATGAAAAATGTGTAGCTGACTAATGATAAATATGTAACATGAGGGAGAAAACAGTCATGTAGTATTGAATTCCACTAAAATTTTGGGATTATTTGTTACCGTATGACAATGTTAATCTGACCAACACAATGGTCAAGACCAAGGGCAGCAGTTTCAACTCTGGAAGATATCAGGTTGGACTTTTACAGTGTAGTTTATTTTACATTTTCACCTGAAAAGCTTCTGTGCTATTTCTTTTTCACAATATTGGGACAATTATAATAACTTTCTTTTATGCTACATAAGATCGATACAAGGAAAACGACAGAATAAAGTTTAGAGTGCTCTTTACATTCTACAATACTGAATAAACATACAATAGACATAAAAATAACTGTAGGTCAAAAAACAACACTTTTTTACATAACGCATTGATTTCCCTATCAAATCATTAAAGTTGTTTGTAGAGGGCAAAATATCCATTGAAGAAACTAACCGATCATTTTGAGGAGGATCTATTTAGAAGCAGAACTGAAAAGCCCACTGGCTTCCCTGAACTTCCTTGTCAGGCATTTTAGGCATCATTTTACTTAAACCGGTCAGTCCACTCACAGCAAGGTGAGGCTTCCCACTGATAACATCTGATTGATCTCTGGTAGTTGATGCAAATGCAAAGGGAAATTGATGCAGCTCTTTGCCTACAGTCAAACCTGCCTGTGGTTATAGGCAAGCCCAGTCTGATGGTGTTTTTAATCTGTGGTGAGAGAGCGACAATAGTGGCGGTAAGGATATAGTGGTTTCATCACAAGGATTGAACCTAAAAGTCAGAAAACCTAGGAAAAATTGAATTAAAGGGGTTTTACTTTTACTATCAACCCCTATACCAATATGAAGCAGGCTTGTCCTTGCCTTCTAGCACCTTTCACTTCCAATCCCTCCCATGAATGAAAGGGTCTTCCTTCAGGTTGATATGTGCTACCCCGTGGACTTTCATACCATTCTCTTTTTCCAGCCCCACTCAATATACCAACTCCTCAAGACGTACATACAGACATGATACATAAACACACACAGACACACACATCTTTCTTTGTAAGTTACTCCATTTGTTTTCAGTATGGAATAATAAAGCAAATTACTTAAGACATGCCTACTTGAGAAATAAATGTGAATAACTTTATTTGTGGTAGAAATATTTAGGTAACAGAGCAGAAACGACAGAGGAGATGTTTTGTCAGACATAAGTCGCAATAGTCTTTAATGCTTAAATCCTACAGTTGCAATAAAGAAAATAAAACATACATTTATAAAACATTTTATTTAATTCTCAACATAAGGCACTGCATAGTTCCAATAAATGTTTTCAAATTTATTAATATTTCTTCTATATATGTCATCTAAAATAAAAAAACACAAAGGAATATTATTGGCCATTGATTATTGTCCTTTAGACCAATAATGGATTAAAATATTGAAGCTAAAGGAAAAATAAAACTAATGTGGCTTCTGATTTCATCAGCATGATAATAATATATTGCAGTTTGAAAATTTTTAGTATCTTTTATTAGTATTTATAGCCTGCCTCTCTTCAAAGTTGTGTCATGATTTTGATAAAGGCAAGGATGTCTTACAGTAGCTCAGTTTTGAATATAATGCTTTGCTCAATGTTTACTGATTAAAATTTGATTTCTTTTAAAGAAAACTAAAATATTGCTCTCATTAAAAATTAATGCACTCTATAGAGCAAGCCTAGTTTACACATGATCTTAGCCAAAAGGCCGAGAAGCAATAAGCCTAGTTTAAAGG
The DNA here is from genome assembly GCA_004026885.1 of Lyroderma lyra. Classification (NCBI taxonomy): domain Eukaryota; kingdom Metazoa; phylum Chordata; class Mammalia; order Chiroptera; family Megadermatidae; genus Lyroderma; species Lyroderma lyra. The sequence goes on from PVJL010003485.1 coordinate 51,741, forward strand.
ATAAATTGTATTCAAAATTATTCTAATATCTCTTGTACTAGAAATAAAGCCAATAGCAAACATCACATTGCAATCTGTCCTCTTTCAAAATTTATTAGCAGTTAAAATAATTGTATTTTTCAATTTAGAATTTATTATTTCATACATCATCTTAATATGCTATTTCTTTTTCCTCAAATAGTACTTATAAAAATGCTTTTAAGCCATGTATTTTTATTTTGGTGATTAAGATTTATAAATTATATTAAGATCTTAAGTTCAGTTTTTTAAATTAAAGCATAAAAAATGACTCAATGACTTACTTCCAGAAAAATCATAAAAATGTACTAGACAAAAATAGGTACTCAATCTCAGATTTCATAGAATTTAAAATATACATGGTTTACTTAAACCATTAAACAAACTAGTATTTTTATTGATTATGGAGAAAGAGTTAAAATATTGATAATACTAACTGTACAATAATCTTTAATCAATTTCTCTGTTTAGGTGTGCATGTGTGCATGCATACACATTTAAGAGACATAGAAACAGATTTCTGAAGAAACTAATTCAGGATACTTTAGGTTCTTACTAGCATTTTATTTATGTTTATTTGTCTTAAGGGGGCAGCAAAAGCACACAAAGCATTTGATAATATTACATTCATCTGCTGTGTTCAGAACTAAAATTAAATGCAAGTGTTTTTGTGATAACAGAAGTTAAAGACAATGTAGTAATGTTTCTCATTTCAGATCTCTATAAAAACAAAGTCCAGTGTTTTAGTAGGATAGAATCTTTTTTGGCAGTTATTTAAAAAGCACAATTTACTCATTCACTGAAGTATTTGCTATGTGTCACCAGCAGTTTAGTTGGACAGGTGTAAAGTAGTCATTGCTACCGTGAACTGTGATTACATAAAGATAACTCATCTGCAATTTCTTTCTTTAGTCATTAGTATAGCCTAGAGGACAAACTATGTTGAAAACAAGATGTAAATTTCATATACTATTTCCTAAAAGCTATAATGTTTTATACTAACATGTTGATTTCATAAATGACTTAAACACAACTTATTTGATCTAATGCAATTTGATTTTTCAGTGATTTTCAAATTCTGCTCAAAATAACATCAAACATGTTTTTAGAACTAGACAACAGTAGTTGTGAAGTAGTCCACGTGCGTAAAAAACAACTTTACCATTGGGAAATTATTAAATCTTCTGGAAATTACTGGATTGCTATTTATAATAGCCTACAACTGTGAAACATGCATTATAATAAATACAAATTGAAATTGCTACTGTAAATCTTTTTAATTAACTTAAACACAATGATTAGAAACGTATAAACTTGATGCAAATCTCCCTGAGAATGTGTATTTGTATAACATATTTTTGTGTGTATATCTGTATACATATGTGTAAAGTAAAATGCTTAAGTATTATAACAGCACTTCAATCAGGTCATACATTTAGGTTTATATGTAGTTCTATCAAGCCTGATGCTCTGACTTCTAAACTTGAGCAGATTAGAAGGAATGAATGAAAAATAGTAGGCAGGCATGCAGGGAAACATGAAATGATAAAACATGTACTATGTATGAGATCAAAGAAACCATAAAAAAAATCACAATAGAGACTTGAACACATTCTTTGCCAAAAAAGTATAGAAAGGGTTTTAGAAGCTAAACAATTATTGATTAAAAGCAAATGTGCATTACTATATCATACAGTAATTGAGGTTGCAGATAATGTCATCTTCTAGAAAAGCCTAAATTATCTTGAAACTGCTATTTGATAAGGTAGGAAATCAATATCCAGGTATTATTTGTAATAGTTCAAAATTGTAAATAAACCAAAACTTTTAAGAACAGACAAAAAATAAAATAATACTTGGCATTTTCATACATTAGTATATTATATACGCATTATTATTATTTTTCAAGACTAATTTGTTAACATAACAATTTGTATTATACATTAGGTAAAAATGCAGAATATAAGAGAAAATATTCAATATGATACCTCTTTTGGTAACTTATATATGAGGGCTGTCTGGAAAGTATCCAGCCATGTAATATGAAAAATAGAGGTATTTATGGCTGGATTTTTTCCAGACAGCCCTCATATAACAATGCACTATGACAAAAATATTTTATTTTGTTGGTTGCAGAAATATCTGATCTGAGGATATATACAAATTCTTTAAAGAATATAACCTTTTGTTGAAACTTTTAGACTTTACCTGTAAAGGCAAATTAGGGATTATGAATCTTTAACCAGTTAAATGGCATGATCAGATTTAAAATTCAGATTGGTTATTCTGATTTCAAGGTATAAAATAAGTGGAAGAGAGACATGAACAAAACAAAAAGACTTGTTGCAGTGTTAAAACTATTGCAGTAATTTAGGTCAAAGAGTATGGGTGTCCAGACGAGGGTTGCCACAGTGCAAGGATGGGAAACTGGGGACCCACACGTAATCAAGGAATTAAGACACTGAATCATCCTTGGGTGAAATGACTGCACTGAGTTTTAGTACCTGTGAAACCAGGCTCGGTGACCCCATAGAGGTCTCCCCACCCAGTTAGATGCTAGAGGAACATCCTGCTTGCTTTCTTTTCTTTTTAAAATCCAACATGAACTCTTTTTAATGATACAAAACAGAGGTTAAATTAGGGATTCTTTTCTTTTTCTTCCTTAGCTAATCTTAACTTCATAGGGAGATTCAATGAAGCCAGCTGGCCTCCTTCACCTGCTAATAACATTTAACTATCTCCATTAAGAACATGAAGTGTAACTTACTTTAAAGGTGGCACTGATGACTGGCATGTGCTATTGCCAATTTCCCTTTTCTTCAGCTGGAGCCCATGCATAGTCTTCCTCAACTAGCTTCAAACAGATGGCAACAAACTATGATGAAGATTTTCTTGGAAAAGGCACATATACAGGATTCAGCAGAAATAACACCTTTGTGAGCTGGTAATCTATACCAAATATTTGATTACAAAACCATAAGCATGTAATTCTGTAACATAACAATATTTTAACTACTTAAAAAAGGGTGTTACTCCTGCTGAACCTTGTAGTATTAACACTTCCTGAGTTTTAGTTTTAAGCACTGTAAAATGTACTAACTGAACCTGGACTAACAGCTCTATAGAAACAAGGGAGCTGGGGGAATCATAGATTGCAAATATTGCCACAGGTCCTTTAAATTGATTTAGCACAGATTAGCAGTCTGTGTATATTTGAAGCAGTAGGGGACCATTTAGTTGGAGAAGAGTTGCTTCATTCTGTCATTGCAGTGACATGAAATATTTTTCTAAGATGATATTTGATGTATTTTAAACCTGAATTGAGAATGGATTCTTAAAATTAGAAGAAATATCATTCTACTTTCCACCAAATAAAATAAATAGGAATAACAGGAATAAGGAATTCTTGGTAAAGACAAAAAATGAATAGATGAAAGGATCAATTTTAAAATGCACTTTGAAGTCATCATCAACAGAGTAAAACGTTTCTTATGTTTTTATTCAGCAATATACAAACATTGCCTCTCATATACTGTACATAACTGGTGGTCCTTGGATAATAATCAAGTCTTACTTTACTTATTAATCATCCAACAAAGAATGTGACTTAGTGATCAATGACAATTACATTAGAATTGCAACATATGGTAAATTGAATGTGTTGATACAGTGGCATTTAGTTTGGAACCATGTACCACATTAAAGGGACCATCAGGCAAATTAACATCTTGACTGCTTTAATTGATCCTAAGTAAGTAATTATCTTATTTATAAAGTCAACTTGTCCTTTTTTCATTATTTATGATATGCAGTTGTATACCAGGCATACACCAATCACAATGTAATTGCAAAATACTAGGGAGACCAAAAGAAAAACCGGAATTATCACCTGGAGGGCAGGCTTCCCCCGCTAGGTGAGTGTTCGAGGAACCCATCTGCATTAGTGTACCAGCTGGCATTGTTGTGAGAGGCTGCATTTGGCTTCAGTGAATTTATCTGGAGATTCGACGCTTTTGCCCATTTCATGATGGGTGATTTACACAAACAACAGGCGACATGACAACGCACCTGCCCACACCTTGTTAAGTGTTCAGCAGTTTTTGACCAAAAACAGCATGACCCCTGTGCCCCACCTAATCTGTTCACCTGATCTCACCCCTACTTCCTTTTTTTGTTGTTTCCTTGTGAATAAACTCCTCAAAAGGAAATGTTTTGCCGATGTGGAAGAAGTGAAACAAAAATGGCAGAAGCACTAAAGGCATCAAAGCCTACAAGTTTAAAGTTGTTTGAGCAGTGGGAAAAGTGTCTCAATAGATGCAAAAGCATCAAACGGAGAGTACTTAAAAGGTGACTGAAGTTTAAACATGTACGGATAAATACACAATTTTTTAATAAGTAAATTCAGGTTTTTTTTAGGTTCCCCTTTGTATACAGTTGGAGTCTGCCCCAAATGCAGCATAAAACATGAAAGAGGAATAAACTAAAAATTGCTAAGTAGCACATTTTTATATTTAACCAAAAGATTATTTTACTATTTCTGCTTTAGTTGTAGTATGAGTAGAGTAAATATGTAGCACTCTGTTAATCTTTTAAATTTCTAATTACTAGAAAATAACTTAAAGTTGTTTTTTTTTTTTTTTGGATTGTTTAGTTTTCAAGTCACCCAGACTGCTCTGAGTCTTCACTATCCTAATTTCTGTCTTGGTAAACTCAAAACTTTTGAATAACTGACAGTTGCTGACTGTCAGTTTTTGGATCCTCCTTGAAAAGAGAGACAGTCTTTTCAATTGTCTCTTTATCAGCAGTTCTCAACCAGAGGAGTGCATTTGGATTACTCGTGTAGATAGAACGATTAATAACTTCCAGACTCTACCTTTAAACATTTTTATTTAATTGGGCAGGGAGAGGGTCAGGACAGAGGTATTTTTCAAATTTCTCCAGGAGATTATGAAATACAGTAAGAGATATTAACCTTAACTCTAAATATGGGTTCTGCTACAACAGGAAAAGATAAAAAATTCAACTTACATGATTTTGTATGACCATATTGACAGCAAAATTAAGATTGATTAGGTGAAAAAAAGGCATAGGACTTGCTTTGTTTTGGAAACAGAGATTCAAAATGAGCAAGAGGAGCAGTTAGCAAAAATATACTGTTTAATATTATTTAGTCTTAAAAATAGGAAAGTTTGACAAAGTTTTGATTTTGCAACTGAAAAAACTAGAACAAAGTAGCAACATTTGGATCACTAAAGAGGCAACTAAGAGAAGGTAGTGAATAAAAATCATCTTCATTCCAGTACTTGGTGTTTACATATTAAGATACCTGAGAAAAATGTTTTCTGCTTGGAATTGGCAAATTATATAAACAGTCTCTGAGTACTTTCTATGGTAGGCATATTGCACAGATTAACTTTTTTACTTCTCAAAGCAACACTAAGTCCTGGATACTGTCATTATTCCAATTATGCAGAGCTGAAGCTGAAGCATAGAAAGCTTCAATGATGCTGCTGTCCCATTGGGCCCAATTGGACTCCACAGCCCATATTCCTGACCCCTAGACCAGTCTCTGTGTTATATTATGAACAATCTAGGTCCATTTCACTGTGGTCAGTAAGCCAACACCCGAATGTGACATAGAGGAGAAAGAATTGACTCCATTCCCTCTTGCAAATCTGCCTGTGCTGTTTGCATCTTACAGTGATCTTGCCTTTTATGTAACCCAGAGAACAGACAGCCTCCTTGGCTGCCTGCCCTTGCAGAAGCCTCTGGTGGTCCCTGGAGGGAAAGAATAGATATATAATCAAAAGATAGCCATTAAAGACCCATAGCCTTTTAAAAAAAATTATTAAATATATTGGAGTGAAATTGGTTAGTACAATGCATAGGTTTCAAGTGAACACAATGCAATACATAGATGATGTATTATAGAAATGTGCAATTGAAAAATCCATAGCTTTTTGTTTCCACTCTGTGGTAAATATAAAATATTCTTTGATATTTGCCTGCTTAGATGATAATATATTTTCCTATAAGATTTTCTGATATTACAAGAATTCAGAATTATGGTGAAATTAATAATTTTACTATTTTTTAAGACTTTATTTTTATATGTGGAAAAAAAAAAGATTTGATCTCTGAATTCCAGCCATTTAAAATTAGGAATGCAGTTTAAATTCACCTGCATGCAGAACACAAAATCTAAGACTATGTAAAACATTCATTACACTCTAGAGCAGCGATGTCCAACATTTTGGCTTTTGTGGGCCACACTGGAAGAAGAATTGTCTCAGGCCACTCATAAAATACACTAACAGTGATGATAGCTGATGAGCTAAAAATAAAGGTCACCAAAAAAATCTCATAATGCTCTAAGAATTTGTGTTGGGTCACATTCAAAGCCATCCTGGGCTGTAGGTTAGACATGCCTAATCTAGAGTTTATACCAAAAATTATAATGTGAATAGAAACATGTTATAGAAAAAGAAAGCTAGTAGAAGCTTTGTTATTATTTTGTGTTTTTAAAACGTCAACAGAACTGTGGACATAGAAATCAATACTGCCTGAAAATGAGTTTTGATAAGGACATCTAGTTGGAGTATTACATGGTTCTAAAATAAGTTGAATTTAAGAGATAGATGGACAGGAACACTAAGGAAGACATTCTCACATGTAACCCAAGTAAAACAGAGAGGAGAGACATGGAAAGAACAAAGAGAAACAGAAACAGAGAGAAAGGGAGACAAGAGTGAAAGAACGATACGGAAATTAATGAATGGAAGTCAGCCCAAATGAACTGCTGAAGAAGACAATGCAGGAATAACTAAAAAAGGTGTACCAGCTGAGCCGGTGACTTCTAAAACTGGAGAAAGTATTAGCGATATAATTTCTGACAGTTCCAACCTGTGAAAAAGGATTAGAAGAACCCATAGAAAAAGGTAAGAGAGTCCTTTCATTGAACTCTGACATTCTTGAATGAAAGGTGTAATAACTTTGAATGGAAGAGTTTGAGTTTCTCAGGATATCAAATGGTGTTATAATCAAGAAAGGCTATTTAAGTCTGATGTATAAAGCAGCCCCTCCCCCATTATCCATGGTTTTGGTTTTTGAAGTTCCAGTTATCCCCAGTCGAACACGATCTGCCAATATTAAATGGAAAATTCCAGAAATAAACAATTCATAAATTTTAAATTGCTCCACATTCTGTGTAGCATGATGAAATCTCCTGCCATCCCATTTTGTCCCTCCTGGGATGCAAATCATCCCTTTGTCCAGTGTATCCATGCTGTATATGCTACCATCCATTAGTCACTTAGTAGCCATCTCAATTTTCAGATTAGCAGAGAGAGAGAGAGAGAGAGAGAGCGAGCACAGTCACATACTTTTATTACAGTACGTTATTATAATTATTTCATTTTATTATTAGTTATTCTTGGTAATCCCTAATTATGCTGATGTATAAATTAAACTTTATCATAGGTATGTATGCACAGGAAAAACATACTATGGTATATAGGGTTTGGAGTTATCAGAAGTCTTAGTCATCCACTAGAGGTCTTGGAACATATCCTCATAGATAAGGATGGGGGGGAACTACTGTGTACTTCAGGGAGTATATCAGAATCAGTTCCTATAAATACAGTAAATAAAAGCTGATTGAATTTATTCCCTTTTCTTCCGTAACATTTACAGAACTTTTGTTTTTTTATCTCTAAGCTCTTTACCACATAATATCAAAAGAGGATTATATATTTATAATGAAAAGCAAATTTCTTAAATGCTTATAAGATTGTGTCTTAAATATTTGTTAAATCAACCATCATAATATGTTTAGGAAAAAGTTAGGCAACAATAGTATATATTAAAATTTAACTGCTTCACTTTTTACCATTTCCCCATAACATCATCTTGTGGATTTAATTCACAGACAGTTAAGTTGTAATCAGAAGTTGAAATAAAGTTAAATGGTTAGTTAAAGCTGCTTTATCAAGTGTTACTATATTAAAATCTTGCAATTCAAATTATGTTGTAAAATAATATATTATGATATATAATAGAACAATATTCATGATATATTTTATTAAAAACTTATATAGTAATTTTTTAAAAGGCACCTACATTATATATATAAATGATGAGAATAAGATCTCAAAAACATACCCCACAATCTTAATGTTATTCAGCTTTGGATGGTGAAATTAGGAGTTTATATGACATGTTTACTTCTTTTTATATATTATTAATTTGTAAATTATATACAGTAAACATTTAATGTGATAAAAGGTTTAGTTTTTAAGTGACAGCAGATGAATGATTAATTCTCTTTATGAAATGAACAGAAGTTGCTGAAAGCTATAAGGAATTCTGTAAAAGGTGTGGGTTTGTTCATCTCCTTTGGGAATTAAATTAACCACATTATTCCAACTTTATATATTTGTGACTACATAAAAATATCTCTATATAATATGCTGTTAAAAGAAGAACTATTTTTAATAGTCATACTTTAATCTCTTCACTGTGATTTTTCTGCCAATATGATGAAAGCAGATCATTGCTTTGGGTACATGCACAATAAAACATTTTTCAGACTGTAGAGATGGAGTTCAAGCTACCTCTGGCCAGTAGTTAATCTTAAATGGAAGTTGCATTATTCTTAGCTCCAAAAATCCTTTGATCTTTTTTATGATGAAATGAGGAGGAAGCTAACAATGTTTCCATTCAAGAACTTTTTGGAAAAAGTACCTTGACTAATATTTCCCTTTTCATTTCCTCCTCATATTTCCTGTAAAAGTCTAAACCTAAAAGTATTTTGGTAAGGAGAAATCTCTTAAATATTTGACATATTTATGGCAAAGTTAAATTTTCAAAAGGAATTATATATTTATTTTCTTCTATTAAGGAAAGTTAAAAATCATTCATTAAATAAAAATTTGGTTTATTGAAAGGGAAGCTATACAGTAATTGTAAATAAAACCCACCTTAAAACAAAACAATAAAAAAGTCACTAAATGTGTGACTAGAATGATGTTTTTTGATAATGTCAATAGGACGTTAAAATACAAAAACAAAAACAAGAAAAAGAAACTGATTTTAGCCAACCTTGTCAGTCCAGCAAAGACTCAACTAAGTTTTAAAATAATGGTGCAAATTGTTAGTAATTTAGTCAAGACAGTCAATCTGCTGGCCTTGTAAGGAAACAATATAAGTTTACCTACTTTTAAAGATCAAAGATATACAAAGATATATTGGAACTTTGATCTTCACATGACTGTGGAGTTTTAAGTAGAATTATAGGTTCCTGCTTTTTCATCACCACCACTTTTTCCACCAACCTGTGATATCTGTTGAACTGCAAGTGCAGGGATGTGTGGTTGAGAACAGCACAGCAATTATATGAGAAGCCCAGGGCAAGGACAGCTCTGGGGGAAGTACATGTTCTATCTGATATACAAATGATTTTCAAACATACAGATGGATATTATTTTTAAAGTATTTTTTAGATGCACCAAATCATGAATACTGTAAGAGATCATTAATCAAAATGCTCAGGATTTGATCTGTTCTACATTGATTGTAGTAATAGATAACTTGGCTATTGATTATACAGTTCTTTTTAGCACATACTACATACAAGTCAGCTCTTAAATAATTGTTATGACACAGAATATAAAGAAATTCGTACCTTCTTAAATCCTGTTTTACCAGTAAGATAGGGAATCTCTCTGATCAGCCATTTTGTTAGGTACTTCTCTATGTACTGAGCTTTACCGTTATTCATAGTTTAGTAGATCACTCACCCTTTGGTTCCCACAGTATGTTATAGTATAGAACAGATTATTGTATTATAAATAATAGGCTGTATTTTAGAATAATTTTGTACTCTGCTTGAATTCATGCTCTCCTATTAACAACTTATTCTATTTATATTTGTTTAGTGTTAAAACCTTTACTTTCTAGTCATATTCATTTAGTATTTCTATCTTCTGTCAAGGTGAGCTTCAGACTGAAACAGGCACAAGTAGTGGGGATCATATAAAAAAGATTCCTAAGACAAGTAAACAAATTTTTTTAGTAAGTATTTAACTTGCTTCAAATAAATATTGAATAAATCTCATCTTGTTTTCATAATGCAGTCTTATGGAGGAGGCTGATAAATAATAGTCAAACTTACTAAGTCTTGGAAAGATGAGGAAGATAAATAATTCAGGAGAATAAAATGTAGATACTATTGATTTATTAAAATATATACCATTAGCTTGACCCCATTGCTAGAGAGTATTTGACTGTGTACAGTTGACCCTTGAACAACTTGGAGGTTAGCAACACTGACTCCTGCATAGTTGAAAATCTGCATATAACTTTTGACTCCCCCCCAACAACTTTACCTACACTTGACCAGAATCCTCATTGATAATATAAATAGTCAATTAACACATATTTTGTATGTTACATGTATTATATACTGTATTCTTACTAAGGAAAATGTTATTAAGAAGATCATGAGAAAGATAAAATACATTTACAGTATTTAATTTTTAAAAATCCACTTATAAGGGGGCCTACACAGTTCAAACTTGTGTTGTGAAAGGGTCAACTGTATTATTTTTGGACATTTAATACAAAACAATTACTGTTCAGTGAAAGCCATCGTGGATTCAGTATGAATAGTTTTTTCAGGATTTCCTCATCCAAAGCATATTCAGAATTCTGTAACTCATTTGGAAAAGTATTTCATAATCCTCTTGTAAGACGGAAAAATCGGTTCAATGACATTCATAATAATTCGAAGTAATTTACTAGTGATCTGATAATTAATTAGTTTCCTTTTACTCTGAAAGTGAGTTTTGAGAGAAATTTGTCTCCTAGCTATGTATATAAATTAATCTATTCAAATCTTTATTTTTTTGAGAGAAAGATGATAGATTTTATTCTTACCAAATTTGCAGAGAATATGGTAAAAGGAAGTTTAGTTGATAATTTGGATGATGGAACCAGAATCAAAGAAATTTGATTGGCTCAAAGTACGTGCTTTTAATCTCTAAAGATGAAGTTTAACTGAGATAAATATAAAATCCTATACTTTAACAAACAAGCTAATAAAAAAACCAACACAGGTGAAAGGTGATTATGAATAACAGATGTGCATTATTGTTTTATTAATTGCATTATCTTAAAAGAAATTCCATTGGTTTATTTATTTTTTCTAGTTCTCTAAAAAATGAAGAAAACCATCCTTAAATGACAGTGTTAAGAACGGGATAAAAATCAAGAGAAATAGTGCAGATAAAACATGGCAGAATAATCTCTTCACCCATTCTAATAATTTCTGGTCCTCTCTAGGGACAAGAATTACAAAGAGAGAAATAGAATGACCAAGTTTCAATGCCAAATTATGATACCAACTCGTAAAAACTGCCTTCTCCACCTTACACTCCTGGATGTATTTTATTCAATGATGCCACTAGGCAGTAATGCTGAGGTAAAATGGTTTCATAAACTATAGCAATGGGGGAAATAATAGCTTTGTACAATGCCCCAAATTTATGTGAACTTTCTGAAATAATACACTTCTGTTATCCAGAACTCTAATTCTTTTTCAGGATGGTCTCAGTTCTTGTTCTTCGCTCAACTTATCTCAGAAACCACTCCAGTTAATTCTTCTCTTATGTAGTACAACCCCACATGAAAGAAAGGAGCATAATAATGACTGAGATTGAATTTTCTGGCAATCGTTACAGATCACGTATAAGGCAGATTTAATTTGATTGTATAAAATAAATAAAATTGTTTTAGTATATAAGTTTAGTAAATAAGTTGGACTTTATTAGATGTAAACCAAGCCTGTTCTTATGGTGTGTTCTCGGCTCTCTAGATGATATCTCGGGCCACTCCTAGGGTTTTCTCAATCATTCTCAGGTGTTATGCAGCCCACCAGACACTGCTGTTCCTCATTTTTCAAACTACTGTGAACTCACGCAGCAGGATGCTGGAGTCAGCCTACACTGGCTCTAGAGTAGTTGGTTAAATATTTAGGAATTTTGTGACCAGTTGTTAATCTATTGATCTCCTGAAATTGTTCATGGTGGGTATATTTATATCACTGAAATTATCAAGCACTACAAATTGACGCCTATTTATTTATTCAATTTTCAGATAGCTGGTTTACCATGAGCACTAAACTATGTGTAAAGCTTCCAAAAGTTAACTTAAAGCAGCTTGACTGACTTTAAAGAAAGACAGTGACTCTCTTCTTCCCTGAGAGAGGGACATAGTACACTGATCAATTTTCTTAGAGTGGGCCGTTATCTTTGATTTCCCTATTTCCCAATGTAGTTTTTCTTCCTGCCTGCCTCCCTCCCTTCCTTTCTTCCTTCCTCCCTTCCTCCTTTTCTTCCTTCCAAAATGGTTTCTTTTCCTCCTTCCCTCTTTTATTTTATTTTTAAATTTTATTTTGGATATTTTTAGTGTTGTTTGGTGGGGTAATGTTATCAACATAAATTTTTCCAAGCTCTTCATGGTTAGTACCTAGAATTTAGGAATGCCTGGTAATATATTATTCCTCTGATTTTAAGACAATAGAAAGTATCATATTTAACATTAAATATGAAAATCACTGAGACTACTTATATTCTAGTTGTGTTACATTTTATATTTACTATGTATTCAACACAACTGGTCTATACTATAGTAAATTTCCATCACCAAATTTACCTAGGCACCCCAATACTTACCAGATAGACTAAAACACTATCATAATGTATTTTAAATCTTTTTCACTTTTATCAAAACTTTCATTACATCGTTATACCATGTATCAGAGAAAACAGCTGCTATAAAGCATCACCTTCTTTTCCCTTCCATGTTCTAACACCCAACCCATAACAACAGCTAAACTTACTGTTTTTTCTAACCCTTCTGTTAGAATAGAGAAAATATATGTCTTCTTACCTAAAGCCAGTTCTTCTTTTTATATTGTTATAGGTCTCTCTGCTGTAATTTCCCAAACTCTTGCAGATTTTGCAGAGTGAGCTCCTCCTTATCTCCTCTTATAATAGAAACCCTTTTAGTCCTTATCCTATAACCATGTTGACTTTCTCCAAATGTACTATAATGTTATATTTCATATATAGTGCTTTTTATTCAGATTCTGAAATCAGCATACATTTTACAATAAGGGCATATCACAATTGAATTATAATATTTTATAATTGAATTAAAATATAATTACAATATTAATGTTTCATAAAACGTTAGCAAGACATGTTAGAATTTAAGGCACTGTAGAAATTGATGAAAATGTTATTTCTGGCAAAAGTCTTTGCTCATGTTCCTTTCTTGCTCATTCTCATTTGTTATCTAGTTTTTATTTATCCTTCATGAGTAAGTTTTAACTCCTAAGCATTCTAAATATGTAGGTAATAAATATGAGTTATATTAAGCTAATTAAATATATAAAGTAGATTGTAACATATAAATAAGTACTTGGTGTACTGGAGAGAACCCAGAAGCAAAAAGCAAGAGAATTAAATTTCTTTTGAACTATAAGACCTACCAATTGTGCAACCTTAAATGAATTCCATCACCATAAAGAAGTGGGCTAGTCCGAACTTCTCAATTTTTAAAAGACAGGAAAAACTAGGTGGCTCACAAAGGACATCCAGCTATTTGTGATAGACAGTTGAACCTTAGATCAAGACTGGCTAACATTTTCTGTGAAAGACCAGACAGTAAATATTTCAGGCTTTGTAGGTCATACAGTCTCTGTTGCATTTACTCAACAGATGAAGAATGTGTAGAATTAAAGCAATCGATGACTATATGTAAGTGAATGAACCTGGCTCTATTCCAATAACACTTTCTTTATAAAAATTAGTGGCATATTGAATTTGGACCACAGAATATAGTTTACTTATCCTTACCATACAACATGAATTAGAAAACCAGTATCTTCTGTGTTGTACAGGCAGTGGCATGATTTGTAGATGACAGTAAAGAGTCCTAGTGAAATAGTAACTAAAAGGCAAGAAAGGAGGGAAGTTAGACAAGAACATGTGGCATGTTTGGTTCTACGTTGGCATCTTGGGTGGTTACTCTAAAATACATACAAATTGTTGGCAGCACATACACTAAAACTGGAATGATACAGAGAAGATTTGCATGGACCCTGCACAACGATGACATGTAAAACACATACATATTAAGTAGAGTTTCAACATGAATTTCCAGATTAAAGTTTTCACCCTTTTATATAAGTTAGTAGGAAAAAGGTAGCAGTGTTTCATAATGTAATAACTTGCATGCTAAAACTTTCTGAGATGATTAGAACCTCCTGTGATTTTAAAAGAAAAATTCCAAACCATTTTGAAAAGTGAAAAACCAGGCAAAAGAAAGAGAAGGAAAAAAAAAGTGCTTCAAAGATAGGTAGATTTGTTTTACAGGGAAACAATAGATTAATTCTTATTTGTGTAGGCTAACTTTTACCACATCAACTTCTCCAGGCTTGATTCCTCTTCTTTCTGATTGTCAGTTGCTGATACTTGAATGGAATAAATAAAATTAAGTTATTCTAACTGAATAACAAATAGTCATAGTAAGAGCTGTTGCACTGGTTATGGAGATAGGAGATACAATGACAACACTTAGTTATCCTTTTTCATAGACTGATTCTAGAATCTGGGTCCTAGCCCTTGACCCACTTGAGATGTAAAGTGACAGAACAAGGTTAATTGAGCCAGTGGTGACTCCAAGATGAAGTTTTCATGCATACATGACTAAGAAAAAGAAGAAGTGAGTGTAAGAAATAATCTTGGAGAGTGTGAGGCACCTGAGTTTCACACTGAGAATCAGTTGTTTCACAGCAAAATGAATACAGATCCCACTTGCTAGAGGGGTGTTCACATTCTTTGTTACAGGTTGTGTCAAAGACAATCTACAGGGGAGGCTGTCTACCTACAGAAGGTCATGGAGTTAAACTGTCCACCATGCTGACTCGGCACAGTGGCATTTATCACAGCACACAGGTTTCTTCTACAGCAAACAGAACCTTCTCAGGCGTGAGAAGAAACCTGGCATTTTTTGCTACCTGCGGGCTTCTGCTTTTAGAAGCCAGGAAGGGCATCTGTAAAAGTTGGCTGCCTGCATGGCAGAACATGCAAAATGCCAAGCAGAGTGATTTATGTCCCATTTGCTGAGATTAAAGAGGAACTACACCCAGATTTTAGTAATAGAAGGTCAGGACAGTGAAACATTTTCATTATTTTTTTTTCAAAAGCATAGGACAAAAGGCATACAGTTATTTCCACAATTTACAAATTTTCACTTTGTGTGCCACTTGTATCTCTAAGTCCTAAATTGTGATAGCTATTTGAATGCAGTATCCCTTTTTTTCTTTGAAACATTAATCTCCATGCTTCAATTTGTTTCTCAAGGGTAAAAGGTAGATTACATTTCTTTTCTTTAACCTGTGCCTATTTTGTTAAGTAAAAATTATTAATTACATAAGGTATGTTTTGATCAGGTGATTTGAATATAGTCAGGACACACAGCTAATAATCACTGGACGTAAGAACTGCAATGTTTTAAACATTGAGAAGTTTTACAATAAGGTGAATAAAAATTCTAATGATTTTGGAGAAGGTTGTTATAGAGTGGGAAATTTAAATGGTATAAAATATTCTTCATGTTATTGATAAATTATTTATTTTGGGTAATCTGCCTCCTCAATGTGTAAATGTATATACTGTGATATTAGTACTGAGTCAATAATTTTACCTTTAATTAATATATTTTCATTATTATTGTAATACATTATAGATACACCACAGTGTCTCTTGAAGTTTTGTTGATCATATTCATAAAGAAAACTATGACCTGCAAAGAAGTTTTTAAAATTTAACAATTGTAATGGCAAGATATTTATTAGTTATTTTCAAGATCTTAATAAAAATTTTATATGTGGAATATTTGATCTGTTGACATGTTCTTTGCAATTAAGTAGTGTTGAAGTTTCAAGAGTAAAAGAAAAAATAATGACCATCATGGTTACAGTCAATTTCTGTTCATTTTCTCTCTTTCATAAGCTATCACTATCATGTCATATGAGGTCTTACATAAGTTCTAGAACTCATCCAAGAAAAAGTGCTACAGACCTCATTGCTGAATATCGCTATGGTCACCTTCAAAGTACTCCCCTTGGGAAGCTAAGCCAGTGTCTAGTCCATCCTTCAAAGCAATTTTGAAACTCTTTCTGAAATGGCCATCAGAGCTGTCCTCCTATTACCTTTGGTGTCCTGAATGTTATCAAAATGTCTTCCTTTCAATATTTCCCTTATTATCTGGTAAAGAAAAAAGTCATTGGGATCCAGGTAAGGTGAGTAAGGAGGGTGTTCCAGTATGTGTACTGGCTAAAAACTCCCTCACAGACAGTGCCGTGTGAGCTAGTGCATTGTCATGATGCAAGAGTAATGAGTTAGTTGCTGGTGAAAATTTCAGGTTGTTTCCATCTTAAATTTTTCTTGCAGCTTTTCAGCACTTTCAAAAAGTAAAGTTGGTTGACTGTTTTTCCAGTTGGTACAAATTCATAATGAACAATCCTTCTGATATCAAAAGGTTTTAGCAACATCATTTTGACTCTTGATTTGGACCGATGGAACTTCTTTCATGATGGATAATGGGCTGACTTCCACTGTGCACTTGACACTTTGTTTCAGGGTCATATTGGTACACCTTTGTTTTATTACCAGTAATAACATAGGCCAAAACATTGTCTTTCCTCTTGGAAAAATCTTGGCAAACTTTTACTCTCCTTTGCTTTTGTTCATTGGTGAGCTCCTTCAGAACTGTTTTTGCACACACCTTTCTCAGGCTAAGATTTTCAATGAAGATTTTCCTGTTTCTCAATCGATGTTACTTGGACTGCTATGCTTCTCAGTCAACAATTGATTTTGATGCCCAAATCGATGAATTCTTGCAATGTTTTTATCCATTCTGCTCATTACTTGTCGCCCTGACCTCTCTCCATCAGTGACATTTTTTCTCCCTTCATAAAAATGTTTAATCCATTTGTACACTGCTGTATTCTTTATGGCATTATTCCCATAAACTTGGACTAACATTTCCTTTATTTCACTTCTACTCTTGCTAAGTTTAACAAGAAATTTAATGTTTGTTCGTTGCTCTAATTCAAGCTCCTACATTCTCCCTACGGCACACAAAAACAAGCAACAACAATAATGAACACCATTCAGCAACACACTGACACATGCTAACAGAAACACAGCTTTGAGACACAGATATACCAAAGTTATGAAACCTCACTGAGTTGTTTGTACACTGTTGACAACGTAAGCACAAGGTGCTAAGTTCATGACCTAATAATTGTCAGACCTTGTATGTTTCCATTATATACTGCTAAAAAACCCCTCAAAATTTAGTGTCTTAAAACAATACTTTAATTATTCATGTAATTCTTTTAACTGGGAATTTGCACATAGCACGCTGGGATGGTTTATATCTAATACGTGGTATCCTGGTCTAAACTACCCTGGCTCAAATGACTGGAGATTATTAGGATGACTCATTCAATGATGTATACATGAAACCTTGGCTCTGATCTTTGCTGAGAATCTTGGTTTTTCTCCATGTGGCATCTACTAGGGCTGAACAATTCAAGATGGCTCCTTTATTCACTTTTCTGGCCCCTCAACTGAGATGACTGTAACAGCTTTGATAAGGAATTTCTGTCTTGCTATATATTTTCTTCCATGTATCTAGTTTAGTCTTACTGTATGGCTGATTCATAATAGTTTAGTATCTTCTTTTGTGAAGTTTGACGTCCCCAGAGCAATTCCCAGAGACCAAGATGGGCTTAACTATAGTCATAGGTTATTCAGTGTCACATCAGCTATATTCTAGTGGTTACAGAGAACCAACGAAGATTCAATGAAGAAAGAGATTACACAGGCCCTGAGAAACATGGAAAGGATTCAGTGAGAATGGAGGGGAGTTGGAGAGGGTACATCTTTAAAATAAGGTACCACACCACATGTATGTGTCCTCTGTTCTGGCTTTATGATGTTGCAAATGAGTTCTTTGGAACGCCTTGCTTGGCCTCCTTTCTCTATAGTTCACTGATTTGGAAGATCTAGCTTTCTAAACATGTCCTCTTACTAATTATTTTCTACAAACCACATGCTTCTTAAAAAGTTGCCTTTTGTAAGAGTCCATTCTCTGGTTGATAGCCTCTCAGGAAGGAAGCCAGTGAAATGGTTCATAGCTATTCTCTGAGGTGCCCCGTTAGCCAATGGAGAACTCCAGCATCTTTTCCACACCAAATTTTCAGTTATCCCAAATTAATAACTTCACTCTCATTCCTTCTTTCTATCTCCCTCTCTCGCTTTCTCATCTACATTTGTCCTGTTTTTACTTCCCTCTTCAACCAATGCCCCCCAATGAAACCAAAAAGCAGAAAAATATTCTACGTATGAGTAAGCCAACAATTAATTTCTAGGAGTGATTTATAAATCTCTCTCTTTTTTTTTTTTTTGGTATGTGGGTAGCTCCCTGACTGGGAATCAAACCCAGGCCGCAGCGCTGACAGTGCCAATGCCGAAGACTTAAGCCACTACACCATCAGGGAACTCCTAAATCTCTTTTCATTTGGCTTCAAGTTAAAGTAAAGCACTTATCTACTTTTCTCATTTAGAAGGAAAGGAATATTCCTTCATAAAAATCATTGTTACTTAGCAGCATCTTAGAGATGACCTTTCCTCTTCATCTCCTTCTCTCCAGTCTTCTGCTTTTAATATTTTAGCCAGGAGTTGTTAACAACAGGAGGGTGGTGATTTATTATGGTTATTATTAAGTCTAATTCTTCTGTCTCCTAATAAAGCTTGAATGAAAGTATCTGGCCCCAGTTATAGGTGGATTTTTTTTTAGAATGCAAATAATCAGTGTGTTTAGTTTTCTTTAATGCTCTCATATCAATTCCAGGTAAACAAAAATTCTCAATTAATATCATCTTAGACAAACAATATGATCTTTTGTGTATAAATTCCTGATTTTTTAAGACATTCTAATTAACTAGAGTTTTCATTTTTGGAAAAAGGTGTAAAACATTTCTTTCAACTACGTATATGACAAGTGGAAATGAATGATTTGTGGTTATAAATGAGTAAGATGAATTATTAATTATAACTCTTTTGCTTCCAAGTGACAGAAAACTAATGTATTATTAGTTAGGATTAAGATTGTCTGTGAGACAGGAAAATACAAAATAACAATTGCCTAATACGTAGAAGTTTATTTATCTTTCATAGAAACATAAGCAATCAGAGTTGTCTCCAGAGTATCAGAGAACCAACCTCTTTTTAAAGCTTTGCACCACCATCAAGTTGGATACCTGACTTGCATCCTGTGTGTCTAGATGACAGTTTGAGGTCCCACTCATTACCTCTACATTATATTCAGTAAAAGGGAGGAAGGAGTGACAAGAAACTTCTTCTCAAATTACAGTTTCTGAGGTTGCACATCTCATATCGACTTATAGCCTTTTGGTTAGAATTTGATCACAATTCCACACTCAGTTTCTAGGAACCCTAGGAAATTTATCATTTTGTCTAGTGACAGTTCTGTATACCTGTTTTACTACTAAGGAAGGAAGGGAGAATACTTATTGGGGAGTTAACCAGCAGTCTCTGCCACTCTCAACTTAAACTAGTTTAAATAACAATGTTACAAAAATGGAATCGTTTACAAAAACTAAAAACAACTAAGCAAAAATAGGCATTTTGAAGCCATTGAGATTCTCTATCTCTTGTCTCTGTTTCTACCTGTGTATATGCTTTGTTTTCTTCTCAGGCTTTTCAATCCATAATACACCGACTATGACTGCTGACGTTGCTGAGGCCTTATGACTTTCCAATTTATTTTCTGGAATATCAAATTCTGTTTCTTACTTCCAGTTTCAAAAGTCCCTGAAGGTGCTTTTTTCAGTTCAGCTTGGGTCATCCACTGATGCTTAGACCAATCAACTGTGACCAGTGGACCAGAGTCAAAGTATATAGAATGGCCATTCCCTTGTTAGCCCTTGGGAGGAAGGGGATTAGCTCCTAGAATGAAGATGAGATCAGATAGTGCAAACAACGAATTCTGGACATGTGTAAATTTCCTTATATATGTAATAAAAACGATAATCATTTAAAAAAATCTTTTGGTAGGTAAGCTCTTAGAACTATTGTGGTCTCCAATAGCAAACATCTTTTGTTATTTTCTTTCTAATTCATAAACCCTAATGGTAGTTGATTTTTAAATTTCAGTCCTGGTCATTTATGATTTTAAATGATGTAGTATTTTGAAGTGTCTTACACTGGAAACTTTGAATATGAAACATCTGGTCTTCAATATGATGTGAAAAAAAGATCACTTGAATCCATGTGATATAAATAAACTTAATAATTTTTAAATCAATCCTAAGTAGCTAAATAGTATGTTTTGTCAAAATGGACTATCTTTGCATGATTTACTGCTTGAATCATCAAGTGGAGAGTGCTTTGTGATACAAAGAGTCTGAGTGTGTTTTACAATATCAAACCTATTCATAAGTCTTCTGCAACCTGTATGTTATGTGTTCTATTGACCTTACAAACAAGAGTTCTGCTCATTAAATTTCTGGGTCAAAAGTAAGTTAGTTTTACACTAATAGTATCAGTGTCAAATTGATTTAAGTTAATTAAAGTTATTAGTTTTGGGCTTCATTCTAAAATTCATAAGAAACAAAGAACACCTTTTCTGTTTCTATATGAAACAAGGATTTTCAATCTTCTTATTTTAATGCACTGTCTAGAACATGATAAGACACCCGGTGAACAGGATGGGATATGAATGCCGGTAAACAATCATTTATTTCTGTTTACTTCTCTTGCTTACTATGACCCACCTTTTAGTATTCCACCCTACTTAGAAGATAATATTGTATTCTATAGCTGCAAGTAGATGGGACAAGAAGGGCTTCCAAAACAGTTTTAAATCACTGAGTGTACAACTCCAATCATTCAGACATAAAAATATATCATGTAATGCTAAGGTTGAGGATATATAGATGATCTTTTTACTCCTCACACTGTACCAGCATTCTGATAAGTGCTTTGCTAATGTTGCCACATTAACCTATTAGTAGGTAGTACTCACCATCATTTGGGGAAAAGGAAGACAATGAATTAACTAGTTCATATGGCCAAACTCACAAATATATAAATAATAGTAGAGCCACAATTTGGATCAAGATCTAAGTAATTTAAAATTTTATGCTGTAAATTTCTTACCAGACCTCTGTGTAAATTTATTATTAATATTATTTGAATATCTCTTTTAAAGTAATGTGACAGTCCTGAATTCTATCCCAGTTTCCCATTGCACTTATTTAACAGTTTTATTTTCTTAGGTCAATTTACTCAATAAATATTTATGAAATGAGTTTTATAGTTAAGAACTACCCAAGGTAGTGTGAATATAGTGATGAACAAAGCAAAAGATGTTTATTCACATTTAGACTTGTCATCATAGAGTTTATGTGAAATAAACAGGTGACTAATACCACCTTACTAGAACATATACTTTAATAGGCATTAGACATACAGTAGTGTACAGGGCAGACAAAATTCTTGACATCATGGGGTTCGTAATCTATGAGATTATATTGAGTATTTTCATCACCACCTATGAACAAATGAATTTGAATGTATGGCTTCACAGTTAGATAAAAAGTACAGGCCTGCTGCAAGAACGATACTAGATTTAAAGTGAGATGAATAGGAGTGGACAATGTGTATGACAAAGTCAGAGAAACAAACAGGGCAGCTTGTTTTGTGTAGGCCTCGTCAAGGGAGAGTTTGGTTATTATTCTGAGTGATGTAGAAAGCACCTAAAGGTTTTGAGCTGGAAAGGTAATGTGATGTATGGTTTTAAAGGATCACTTTGAGCAGCTAGTGGGATGTGCTATGGGAAGACAAGAGTGGGGCAGGAGATCCAACGAGCAGACTTTAAAGCTATATGTTTAGTGCTATATGGCAATTTATAGAAGTGAATCATGAAGAAATTTCATAAAAGCCAGGGAAGGTTTTCTTTAAATACTAAAAACAAACAAAAAATAAGCTATGAAATTAAAACAATGAAAATATAAGCATCTAAAAATGTTACTAATTTAGATACAGAAATCAATCTTTCTTCTTGCTTTCTTTTTTGGTTTAGTTTTGCTCTTTGCCTTCATCTTTCTTCCAATAAAGAAATCAGGAAAACTTTGCAGCCTTCATACGTTTGGGGTTCATTTATTATAATTCACCAATAATATAATTCGTTTAAAATGTAAAATAAATAAGCTGTGTAATCAACTTTAAACAATTAAGTGTAAATCTATCATTTACCTGAGAGAACCAAATTGAGAAATACTAATCTTTGTAAGAATTTTCTTCAAAGACGAAATAGATGGAATTTCTGAAAATAGCCAAAGTAACTTTTTATGCTCCTGAAATGTATGATTTTTTCAAGACTTCATCTGTGGAGCCTGACACAGAATCCATGCCATTTGCTTTGCTTAAACTTTATTATTGAATCTCAAAGAGGCCAGAGCTCTTAACTAAACACAAAGATGGATATGACTTGGTGCAAATTTGTTTTTATTTCTGAACGAGAACGGTTGTGAAACTGATTTCCTCAATAGCAGGGCCAGGTGGGGGGATAGAGGTCACCTCTGTGTAGCAGCATGCTCCTCCCAGATCGATAGGAAGCCAGCAATGCTGTCTTCCTCAGTGAGCAGATGGGCCAAGTCCTGCAGGATAGTCCACAGCCATTATTCTGTGCATCAGGCTGTGCAATTGATTTCAAGATAACAGGCGAGAGGGAAAGGGCTGTCAGGCTTGACTGCTTCCTGTCAATGCAAGAGCCCTGGAACAGTGTAATTCAGAAATTTTTGTCAATTTGGGTAAGCTAGGGTAGAATCCTGACAGGGTGGTCCTTTATTTGTCATGTAGTTGGAAGGTGCAGTTGGGAGTCTGCTTTTTTGTGCCTGGGCAGTGACTGGCCTGGCTACAACTGTACATCATGATGCATCCTCAATGTCATAGGCAAGCCCCATGGAGGATTTTGTTTCTTGGGCAGGAAAAAGGTGGAAATGAAGAGTAGAGTTTCGTTTTTAAAGCCTATGTAGCATATTTCATTTCTATAAATTTCTGCCTTGTCTTTCTATTGTAACTTATTTTTTAAATTACAATTACCTACAGAATATAAAATTTTCTCTTTCCTTGTAATGAGATCAGTAATGTGGGAAATGGAGAAACCAATGTCTCAGGAACAAGGAAACATACTCTAAGTGTCACTATAATTATATCTTGACTTGTTTTGGGCAAATCAGGTTACAATAATTATGTCATGTACATAAAATTGTGCATCAGGCTGTGCTAAATCATGTGAAAAGTGTTTGAATGAAAACATTAATTATATCTCATAGGTAGACATCAAAGAGAGTAGACAAGTCATGCTTTTGTTTTGTTTAATACCAGAGATATTAGCTACTTGACTACAAATTCCCTATGGCCTCTTTGTTTTGTCATATTTCATCTGTTGTATGAATTCTTGTATATTTAGGTTTAAAAATAATAATATTATCAAAGTGGCTTTTCCTCCTAGCTCTTATTAAAACTTTAAAATAGGAACTTAGGAGCACATTGGAATGAAAGGTGATATTTTGTTCAGTAAATACTGAGAACTCAGGTGCCTATTGGATAGAAATAAATTCCAAGAGTAAAAGATAAGTCAGTCATGAATCACAGTCTTTTACTCAATAGAAGAATTAAGTGAGGTTTCTGAAATGAAATGGATTATCTATTTAGATTTAGAATATTAAAAAAAATAATAAAATGAAACCAAGCCAAACCAAACCAAAAACAAAACAAGCAAGTGCAATAGAGTTTTGTGGTTTTAGTTTAAAATATAATTTTTAAGTAGTTCTGTACAATGTTGTTACTTCGCTAAAGATAAAAACAAACCTAAAAGGCACAATTCTTGTCTTCAATGAGCTCACATTCTATTAGTGAAAGTTTTCATTTAACAAATATTTTGAGCACTTACTAGAGTGGGATGTTGAACTACCCTGGTACTTTATTGGTATTTCTGAAAATTATTGTAAATATCAGACATTAGGAAAGATTATTTTATCTGTGATATTTGGTGATATACAGGGTCTGCACAAATAACGTCCCTTTTTATGAGCTGGTAAACTATACTAAATATTTTATTACAAAATCATAAGCTTGTATGGTTATGAGTTTGTAATAAAATCATAACTCCAATTTGGGTGTTACTTCTGCTGGACCCTGTATCTTAAGAAGCTTAATTTTCTTTGAGGGGGGGTTAAAATATATGTTTATAGGGGTTTAGTATTTACTGTTCTTTCCCATAAGTGGTTGAAAAAATCATGAATGATTCATAAATTGTAGTAAATTTTAAAACATAATTATCAAAGATTCATATTTTATACATCAGTAGCATTTACAGTCCTGAGAGAACTTTGATTTGGGGTTCACTAAAAGGATGCCATTAATTTTGAAAATAATGTCTAAATTTCAGGTATAATTAAACTGATTAACTAAGTAAAATAAACATACTACACCTGCTTATTTGCAGATAGGCCAGTAAGATATGCATATTCTTTTTTTTGCTAGTTTGTCGAATTTGGTACTTATCAAAGTAGGGTGTTAAATTTAGTGAAATATTTTCTACATTTGATAAAATAATCATATTCAGAATATATTATCTTCTTTATAATATGAGATTATATTTTATAATATTTTATTAAAGATTTTTGTATTTATGTTCATAGTAAATAGTGATCTGTAGCTATCTCTTCTTGTAATGTTTATGTCTAGATTAGGTATCAATTTAATTCTGGCCTCATAAAATGAGTTGGAAAACCTTTTCTACTCTGTATTCTGAAAGACTTCTTGTAGGTTGGCATTATTTTCTCTTTCATGTTGCTAGACTTCACCAGGAAAGTCATTTGGACTCAGAGTGTCCTTTGTGAGCGTATTCTAAATTGCAGGTTAATTTTTTGTGAGTCATATAGGGCAACTCAGGTTTTCTGTTTCTTCTTGTGACTATTTGTGTTTTCTGAGAAATTTGGGCTTTTTACCTAAGTAGTTGAATTTATCACCAAGTTGTTCACAATACAGTCATTTAACACTGTAATATCTGAAGATGTGTAATTGCTCCTTTTCAATTTTTCTCAGTGTCCTTTTTATTTTGTTATTTATCAGGCTAACTAACATTTTATACATTTGGTTGTTTTTACAATGAACCAGATTTTTTTTTGAACTTCAAGTGAATATTTTAATTTTTATTAAAAATGTACTTAACATACAATATTATATTAGTTTCAGGGGTACACTATAGTTATTCAACGTTTATATACCTAAAGAAGTGATCACCATGATAAGTCCAACAACAATCTGATACTATAATATGCTATCACAATATTATTGACTACATCCTTTATGTTATATGTTGCATCACAATGACTTACTCGTTTTATTTTTATTTATTTATTTATTTGTTTTGTTGGTTGTTTTTTTTTTTTTTTCTTTTGGGAAGGGTAGTTCCCTGGCTGGGACTCGAACCCAGGCAGTGGCATTGAGAGCACTGAAGCCTAACCACTACACCACCAAGGAATCCCCGACTTACTCATTTTATACCTGGAAATTTGAAGTTCTTATTCCTGTTCACCTTCCCCCACCTCACCTTTTTATTTTTCAATTATAGCTGATATTAATTATTATTTTATATTAATTTCAGGAGTATAGAATCGTGGTTAGAAATTTATGTAATTTAAGAAGCAATCTCCCTGACTGGTCTACTACCCACCCAGCATTATATATATTTATTAACATACTATTGATTATATTACATCCCCTATTTGTAACTACCTATTTGTATTTCTTAATCCCTTCACCTTTTTCACTCTTCCCCCAACCCTTTCATCTATCATCCCACAAAATCTAGTGCCCACATGACACCATACATAGTTATGGCGATATTGATTGTACTCCTTATGGTATACCCTACATCCCCAGGACTACTTTGTAACAACAAATCTGTACTTCTTAATTTCTTCCTTTTTTACCTCCCATACCCTCAACCCTCCTCCCACCTGGCAACCATCAAAATGTTTTTTGTATCTATGAGCTTCTGTTTTATTTGTTTATTTTGTTTAGATTCCACGTATAAGCAAAATGACATTGCATCTGTCTTTCTCTGTCTGACACTACTCAGCACTACATCCCCCAAGTCCATCCATGCCATCGCAGATGACGAGAACTTGTTGCCATCCGTAGCTGAGCAATACTCCATTGTATATATGTATCACTTCCTCTTTATTCATTCATCCATTGACAAACACACAAACTATCTCCACACCTTGGCTATTTTAAATAATGGTGCAATAAATGTTTGGATGCACATATCCCCTGGAAGTAGCATTTTGGGTTTATTTGGATAAATATCCAGAAGTGAGATTACTGGCTCCTTCTTTGTCTGTTATTACAGCTTTTGTTTTAGAAGTCTGTTTTGTCTGGTATAAGTATTGCTACCCCAGGTTTTTGTTGGTTGGTTCTATTTTCATGACATATGTTTGTCTATCCCTGTACTTTTCCCCTATATATGTTTTTCAATCTGAAGTGAGTCTCTTATAGGTGGCATATATATTTTGTTTTTTTATCCATTCAGCCCTCCTATCTCCTTTGATTGGAGCATTTAATCCATTTACATTGAAAGTAATTGTTGATAGATATGTAGCTATTTACATTTTATTACTCATAATCCTGATTTTCCCCTCTGTCTTAAAGAAGGCCCTCTAACATTTCTTGTAATACTGGTTTTGTGCTGATGAACTTTTTAAGCTTTTTCTTGTCTAGAAAGCTCTTAATCTCAACTTGCTTCAATTCATGAAAAAACAATGTAATAAAAAAAATTTTAATGGGAGGAGGGAAACTTGTATTTTTTTAAGGGCTTACAGAACTATTGTTTTGGTTTTGCTGATTTTTTTGTATTTTTGTATTTATTTTACCTCTTTAAGAAGGAAATGCGATTAGTATGGATAATAAGTCAAAACATGAAATGCTTAAAAATTTTGTGTCAGTTTAAGTGTCTATACTTTTCTGTTTATAAATTTCTACTCTTATAAAAGCAAATAAACAATCTTCACCAAACAACAGGGTTACAGAGTGCAGAAATGGCAATGAGTCTTTTAATTTTATGGTCAATGCAACCATATCCAAGAGACCTGTATTTTTGTATCTTCTTAATATCACATGTATGTATAATGGCAAATACTGCTGACAAATAGTTTACAAAGTTGAGTATCTCTTCAGAGTTTTGTTTTGTTTTTTATTCGATTGAGGGTCTTTCAGTTTACTAAGACAAAAATTGCTTTCAGCATTTGAAATGTGATCACATTGTTTAGATACAGATCCTCAAGTGTCCTAAATCACAGATATGTATCTTAAATGTCAGTGGGGACTGTCTGTGTTAATCCATCCCTTTTCAGACAAACATGCCCTTGGCATTTCTCCTCAGGATTCAATGATGCTGTTTAATTGACAATTTAAAATTTGCAGCATGCAATGCCTCTATTTCTAATCCCCAAACCATATTTATGTCTCTTGTAAGTCATAAGCAGGCCAAGGACACGGAGGTCTTTAAGTTTTAAGAGCCTGTGGGATCTGGAATGCATATCAGCCTGTACATATGTAGCCTGCTGAGAAATAGCAGTGGTGCAGAAAAATATGGTTCTATTTCTTGATCAGTATAAGTTAAAGAGTTCTTTATTTCTTCCCTTTCATTATGTATTTCTAGCTCGATGCTGTGAAACCCACTGACAGTAAATCCCTGGAAACTAGGGTGTGAGAGAATTTGTTTACTTGTAGGGAAATTGCAATTACCCCCTACAGTTTTTGGGATGCAGTGTGCATGTGCAGACCACACCACTTGTATTGAGTGTAATTTTTACCAAGAACAAAATTTTTATTTGTTTATGATGGAATACAAGTATAATAGTTCTTGTTAGTATGAAAGAGAGGGGGACAATTTTTGACTGGAGTAGGTTGCTGTTGTTTTAATAAATTAAAAAAAAACTATAACCATATCTTAGGTTGCTAAAACCTAGCAGGATAAAATGAAAGAAGGAGCAATTCATGAAGATAGTAAGAACAGAAAATTACTTAATGAATAATTAAAAATAGCCAAGGGCATGGTTATGGTCCCAAGTTTTAAATATAAACATCATGTAAAATTACAGTGCTTTTGATGATTTCAACACACTTTTATAGTAACGGGGATGAAGTTTTGTTTTCTTCGTAACAATTATATAAAAAGTGATAAGGGTATCTACTTATACTGTATGATTTGTTTTAGTTTCTGTCAGAAACATAGAAATAGAAAACTCAAACAAATGATAGCAAGAAAATTAATATTTCATTATTTAAATTGAGTTTTCGTTATCTAAAAATTTAAAAAAATAAGTAAAAAGTAGTTTTTTTGTTTAAGATCAATTTTAATATAATTTGTAACCATTGTGATTGATAGATAACAAAGTTACATAAGCAGAAAACACTATTTTATTATACGTAAAACAAAAGAATAATCTATGAGCCATGGATACTAATCTGAGAACTTTAAGAAATTTTAAGAACTTTAAGAATATTTAAATTATTTAATTAAAACAATTCCAATAACCTTTCTATTTTTTTTATCCGAAAAATGGAACTATCACAGGGAAGGAAACCTGCCTTAACAGCTTTGAAAATTTTCATGGGGAGCAGATGAGATATTTAATTGGAGAAAATTTTTAAAAGTTAAAAACAAAGTGACAGTTCATTTCTGGCACAACAGATATACTGGTATTAGCTATGACCTTCCAAAATTTGACCAAGTACTGTTAAAAAATAGGCAAACTATATGTGGTAAGTCTTTTCAGGCATTGGACAAAGGCATCGTAGGAGTTTATCCTCTGCAGAGAGGAAACATGTGAGATGAACCCAAAGTACAGCACAGGAAAGTGGAGTCTAACAGAATGTGATGGTTTCTCTGAGGTGAGAAAGCATGGAGAGAACTTCAGGGATACAAAGCAGCTGGAACTCACGAGCAGGATTCTGAAAGGAAAAGAATTGCTGAGGGAGTTAGGTTAGGTAGAAATGTGTGAAGGGCCCAGCCTTGAGTCTTTGATTGATTTGTGCGATGTACATTCACAGGATGAGACTCTGCAAAATTGAGAAGAGAATAACTGCTACTGGGAGAAAAAAATAAATGAATCAAGAATCCTAAAGTATAATACTGCTGGAGGGAAGATGTTGGAGTTTTAGCCCAACCACAATAGAGAGTCCTTCTGAACAATGGGACATTCAGTTAAGATCACATCTTAAAAAAATTTTTAAAGTGCTCTAGAGTAAAGGCCATTTTGTAGAACTAAGTGAAAATTGTAGCCTACTTTCCCAAAGGGTGGGAAGTTGAACAATATTAACACTAACAGGATAAGAAAAATCTCACTCAGTAATTTCAATGTTTACCAAAGCAAAAGTCAGCATTTTTCATAGAATGACAAAATAAGCTAATGTCTCTATAAAGTATTGTTGACAATATCTAGTATAAAATCAAATCCACTTGACATGTGGGAAAAAATGGAAAACTATTACCTTTAGACAATGGAGAACACAATCAATAAAAGTCAATCTTGATATTATCTAAAAGAATAAGCAGCCAAAGACTTTAAAGCAACTGTTATAAATACACTCAAGGAAATAAGGAAAAGGAGACAATTAATGATCAGGTGGAGAATCTCAATGCAGGTGATAGAAACTGCAAATAACAAACACATGGAAATATAAACTATATGATTATGAAAATGAGATTGAACATGTATAGAAAAAATTGTGTGTGGATTACTCTAGTGTCCAGGGCCTAATGCAACAGAACTGTAAAAAGGTAAAGGAATTATCTAAGGAAACTAAAGTTAACTTGTAGAATGTTGAAGGAGTTTTACAGTAAACCAGAAATGGGAAGTAAGTAGTGGAAATAAATATGAGAATTGTTTCTTAGATGTTTTGTTTAGAATGGATAATTATTGATGGGTAAGGAAAAATTCTTTCTGAAGGACTTAAGGAGCCGATTGAATACATCGTATGTACCTACCTCGGTGTGCATTATGTAGAATTTTTCTCTGGGATGTTAAGAGTTTCATAAGTAATGAACTGTACCAGGAAATCATTGGGGAGTACCAGGCTAAATAAAGTGTAACTATTTCTTCTCAGAGCTACATACTCACAATTGATCCTTTACTTGTTTTAACTTTCTGCTAAAATAGAGGTTTCCTGACCACTGTATCTGAACTATAAACCCCTTACATCTTGATCCGGGTGCTCACATCGTTATATATGATTCAAAGATTAATTGAACTATGCACATGAGATTTATGTATTTTATGTCAGTTATAACTCAATTAATAAAACATGAAAAATAGCATTGTCTCAGTTATGATGTTCTCTGCTTTACTTCCCATTATAGCATTCAGTATGTGGCATATACTTGTAGACTCAAGGGAAGTATGATTCTATTATTTTTGTTTGCTGCTATATATTCAGTGCTCAGAGCAGAGCTTACGTGCGCAGTAGGTAATAAGTGCTTGGTTGTTGTATAAATGGATAATTTCTCAGAATTTGATGCTGCTGCTGTTAATTGTGACTCTACAACAAAGAGATGTGCCATGATGTGTTCAAATAGAAATTATTTTCTGAAGGTTTATTTTAGACCAGTGTTCTGGATGATTCAAATTTGATAAAACTTTAAATGTCATTTTTGAAGAATATTATTTGCACATAATAATCCAGAAAATGATGATGGAATAAACTGGACAGAGAATAAATATAGAAAGTCCAGTGAGAAGAATGAAAAACAAAACCTAAGCATTAAGAGATGGAAGCTTAGACCATTTTGATGTGAAAGTAAGAAAGGAAAATTAACATTTACCCTAAATTTGGAAATTGTATGTAATGTGAGAGCATAGTGGGAAAAAGTATTTCAAGTTATTAAGCTGAAAAAAATATAGAAATAGGATACTGATATTGTTTGAAGTTGGACAACTAGAGGAATACCATTTTCTGGAGAAACTTCACATTTTATATGTTCAATTTCAGTTCTTTTTGGTCTTGCTATGACACAGGAAAAATAGATTCTGCTTGCAGCTGGGTTGTGCTACTTCAGAAAACTGTGATCTGGTGGGACGCAAGCTAGCCCCTTCTAATGGAAGTAAGAATTACTAAGAATTATGATCATTTTATTGTGATATTTTAGTTATTTTCCATTACATAAGAGAGAGATTCTTTCCTTTAAGAAATATTTACCTGTAGAATATGAGGTAAAAGATGCTTCATTACTGATATCACCATGTCAACACATGAACAATAATCAACTATGGCAAAATCTCAGTAAAATGCCAAATCAAAA
Organism: Lyroderma lyra; assembly: GCA_004026885.1. Classification (NCBI taxonomy): domain Eukaryota; kingdom Metazoa; phylum Chordata; class Mammalia; order Chiroptera; family Megadermatidae; genus Lyroderma; species Lyroderma lyra. The sequence goes on from PVJL010003485.1 coordinate 83,298, forward strand.
TACATCGAAGGTATTTACTTCTACTCATTCTGTTTAGTTATTATGCTTACTACAAAGAGAGTGGAGATGTGTGTTTATGTGATTGTTAATTTTATATATATCTACTTGGCTAGGCAATGGAGCCCAGATATGCAGTGAAACCGTATTCTGAAATGTTTCTCTGAGGGCATTTTTGGATGAGATTGGCATTTAAATAAGCAGATTGTCCTTCATAATGTGGGTGGACCTTCACCAATCAAAAGCCTGAAAGAAAAGGCTGAACCTTCCCAAGCGAAAGGGAATTCTCCAGGAAACTACCTTTGAACTTCATCTACAACATCGGTTCTCCTGGTTCACCAGCTCACAGATTTCGGAATCAAACTACAAGTCTTACCTGAGTCTCACATTTACCAGATTTTGAATTCGTGAGGCCATCATAATCATAGGAGTTAGCACCTTAAAATAAATCTCTTTCTATATATTTATACACACTCCCTTTCTTTTTTTCTTGTGAATACCTATCAATACAATATGTAATTATTAAATTCATATGACAAAATGTGCATTAGAGAAATTTACATAAACATGGTTACTGCAAGTAAAGTTAAAAATCATAAGCTTTAAAATGAAGTATAATACAATGACACTTAATTGAACGAAAGATAAAGTAAAAGGCTGTAATATATTTTTAATTCTGATACACAATTATAAAAGTGAATTGAGGTATAAGGTGTAATTTAGCAAAGTTACTTATGTATAAATTATATAATAAAATTTGTACTTAAAATTATATATTACTTGATTTTCTTTACTTGTTCAATACTTTAAGGATTTGTACCTTTTTTTTCCTTCTATCTGACATCACGATTATATATTAGAAAATAGGTAGTTTTTAAAATTCTCCTAATATCTTAATAGAGATACGTTGAAATTGTGAATAAGTGACATTGTATATAAAATTATCCTATGTTTGATATTTTAATATATTTTAAAAGCTATTAATTTGATGGCAAAAACCTTTCTACATAATTGGGTATTTTAATACTTTTACATAAATCATTTATTTTTGTGCATATCAGAATAACTCTTCCATGAAACTAAGATGAATAAATATCAGTTTAATTATCTACTTCTAAAGAAGAACTATACTTTCAAATCATATTCTCATGAATGTATTTATTCATGTAGCATTTATTAATAACTCATTCTTTAAGACTTCAGTTTCCTATGAATACATTTGCTCAAATTGTCTGATTCTGATTTAGAGCAAAAATAATCATTTTCCAATGATTGTAGCCTGCCTGAACAATATGAAAATATAAGGAAATGTGGTGTTTCAGAAATATAGTTTTAAAAAAATGGAATGAATTGCTAAAATGTGGAAGGAAATTAAAATTATTCTGTTAAATATAATAGCAAAGTGTCCATCAAATAGCATTAAAAACATAAAAAGTGACACAAAAATAGTAACACATTTTTCTACTCAAAGCAAAAAGAAGCTGGATTTGGGTTTAAGTATACCTAAAATATTGGATAAAATGGCTTGTTAATATCTGAGAATTGGGGAACTTCTCCAGGGCACATAATGATTCTTACCAGGTTTGTTTTATTTGTTGCTTAGAATGCTTAGAATTCTTTTAACAACATGGCAGCCATTTTAAGGTTCTGGTAACTTTGCAGTACTTTGGTTTTTTTTTGTTTTGTTTTTGTTTTTTTAATTCATTTTTATTGTTAGACTTATTGGGGTGACATCTGTTAGCAAGGATTACATAGGTTTTAGGCATACAATTCTACAGTGCATTGTCAGCTTGTTGTATAGAGAGTTCCCTGGTGGTGTAGTGGCTTAAGTCTTCGTCGCTGGCACTGTCAACGCTGTGGCCTGGGTTCGATTCCCAGCCAGGGAACTACCCACATACAAAAAAGAAAAAATCAATTTTAAAATAATGGTAGTACTTTGTAATAGGTTGCCAGCTTTTGGAGGATGTGGTAGTATTGACTCTTTATATAACTCTTTTGGTTCATATTTTGTCCAAAGTTATCAAATATTTCATTTTGGTCGCTGAAGATTCATTAAACACTTCTGTTTCAAGCTGAGGGTTTTTTATTTTTATTTAATTTAATTTATTTTATTTTAATTTTTTTTGCCTAGATATGCCTTAAGATAAGTTAATAATGAAAATATTAATATTACTACTAATACCTAGAATTTATTAAGTTCATATTCGATGCTATGAACTCCACTAATGCTTTATATGCATTATTCATTTAATACTAACAATACATGAAGCAGTTACTATTATCATTTTTATTTAAGAACACTACGGCTTTGATAAGTTACTTGCCTAGTAACATGCTAATTAAGAATTATAGGCAATGTATTTATATGTCAAGCTCTTATGATTTTCTCAAAATATAAACATTAAAAACATTAAGAATAAAAGGTAACTATGTAATGATATTTATTTTACATCAGCTGTGTATTCTGTTTCATTTCTAGACATTATTATATGACCAGAGGCCACCAGCACAATTTTTAAATGGTTTAAAAATCAAACCTTTGCCTTGATAGCTTTTCGATTTTCATGTTATTGTTGCAGAAGTCTTCTACTCATCATAGATATTTACGAGTCAGAAATTTACGTTCCTCTTTGTAGACAGTTACCTCAGAAAGAGGCATTGAGTGAAAGATTGGAAAAGTGGTGTGCGTGTTTTGAAAATCAAATATAAAACTTAAATTCAAGACATCTTGGTTTGTAGAAAAAGCGATGATGCCCTGGGGTGAAAGATACTGAGGGCATCTCTTATTAAGGGCTCTCCAAAACAGAGCATAGTTTATTTTACCTAGTGACTGGGCGATTTTTCCTGTTGGTAAGTCTCCTGAAGACAGTAACTGTATTAAATTCCACATATAGTCTATTGCCAGGGATAGCTGTTTCATGCATGTTTTATAAGAGTAAAAAGATTCTCTTAATGTCAGAACACAACACAAAACAATCATATAAATGAAAGACAAAACTCAATTGTTCTATAGATCCAAACTAAAGAAGACTGTCAGGCAAGGCCACATAGTAGGTTGCACTGGTCACAGTACAAGAGCAAGCAAAAGCTGTAGAGGTAATATTGTGTAAAGCAAGGAGGGTGAGATTAGGTAGGTTTTGCAGTTCCCTTGGATTAGCTACTTTAAATAATTTCTTGGGCTCCAGGACATAGGGACTCTCCCTTGTTGTTTGATAACTTGATCGCGGGGCAATGAGGGCTAGTGCAGAGTGCCTCTGGAGTATGAGAGCCAGACAAGGAAGTGTTGGTGTATATGCTTAATCAGCTGCTCAAGAAGGGAAACTGACCATCATTAAACAAAGACCTCCAAACTAGGTCAAGACAGCATTGAAAAAAAATAAAACCAAAACCAAAACCATATTACAACTGATACATTTTTTATGTTAGTTTTGAGCTTGATTACTTGATGTATTTGAGTGGTCCAGATAGTAGAGGAGACGTTTAGAGAGTATGGCATAAGTTGTCCTACACAGAATAAAAAAAACAAACATTTTATTATGAGAGGAAAACAAAGAAAACAAGTCAAAGGATAAGAATTCCTTGTAGGCTGGTTAGTAACCAAGTTTCTCATTATATAATATTTATCAAGAAAACATCTGGAATTTCAGGGCCTTCAATAATATCTTGGTGGAGTTTTAAAGTGTATTAAAGGTACGAACTGTATTTTCTATTACAGTAATATATTGGTATATTCCTTAAGTCAAGGTGACAAGTCCAACCGTTATTCTGTTGGAAGGTCTGAACAGATAGTTTAGTAAGGTAGAGGTATTTGTTTGGAAATAAGGGGAATGATGGTTGTGGTGAGCCTGGTCCACGATGCACGGCAGGAGGTCATCGTGGTAAGCTGGATGTGGGGAGTAGGAGAAGGTGCTGGAGAGTGGGAGTCCTCTTCCTAGAAGGTCAAAGTTTTGACTGATGTGAAGCAGGTGCCTCCTGGGAAAACAATATGCTCCATTAATGATTAGAATAGCACAGATAGTACAAGCTTCTACCAGATTTCCCTTCAGGCATGAAAATGTAGGGGTTTACATTTCGGTAGAACAAAGAATATATGATGATCAAGGGTTAACTAAATATTGAACTTATGGAATATAGTAAAATCCTTAATATCAAAGGAGGGCAAAGAACAAATGTGTCACATTCAACTTGTTAGTGCTTTAGGAGCTGCCACCAATGAGCATTGCCAGAGCAGTGGTTCAGTGTCAGGGGTGACATTGTCAGGGGTGCAAGGAGAAAGTCATCCCCAGTTGTGAGATCTTGGGTAGGGGCAGTGTTCTTTAAAGTGATGTCACCTCCTGAGTGATAGAGAGGTGAGCTCTTGGGTAAGGGTGATGCCATCTGAGATATGGGACTGGAGTATCATTCCCTAGAAGATACCCATTTAGGTTGATGTGGGTCATGTTTTGTATCTCCATAATATTATAATAAAGCCAAGCCATTTGTGGAATTTGGAAGCAATTTTGGGCCTAGAAGCTTGGCTTGCAAATATCTTTTAAGGGGCTTTGTTGGTGACATCCAGCAAAATGATGCTGGCATCCACGATACAGCTATAATTTGACGAAAGTGCTAAAACCTGATTGGCCCAATTAAAGTCCTGATTAAGGGAGGCCAAATCTAAAGATTCCAACAGTCCAAGATTTTGTCCAGATGGATGATGAGAGGTGTTCTGAAGATAGGTTTTAAATTATATGTCTTAATTGGGTGCATATTATTAATAGGGTATCAGGTTGTTTACTAATTTAAATATTTGTGGCTGAAGTTAGAACTTTAACTTAGCCTGTGGGCATGCCCTCCAGTTTAGCCAACGACAGTGGGCCCTTTTTCTCAGTTGTTGGTTTGATTGGTGATAGGGAAGCCAAAGAGGCCTTTGAGAGGCATGGCCTTTTCCAGCCAAACTCCACGACAAGCCCCACCTCAGCATTTGCTGTGTTTTGTTGAAACAGTAGCTCATTTGGAGGGCTTAGGTCTTCAAGCCACTCTCAGTGAAAGTACCCAGACTAATAATAACAAGATCAATAGTCAGCAGGATGGTGTATAGCTGCACTTGAAAGGCTCCTCTTGTCTGATGTTGATTTGTCTCTAGCATGTATTATTATCAGAGGTAGGTTGTTCAGTGTCATCTTTGTGGTGTATGGTGTTTATTCCATTATTATCTTCAAATTTTATTTTCATTTACTAAGTGGAGTTTATGTTTTTGTTTTGTTTTGTTTTATCTCCTCTGTGGTAGTTGGGATGCCCCGAGAACACCACGTTCAATTTTCTGGATAGGATCAGAGGGAGAATCTAGATTAATTATTGACCCCTTAAAACCTTAATATTAAGGAAGATATTTGGGGTAGTGGAAATTCAGTCTTAAATGGATCCCATACTAAATGGTGTTGTGAATATATCAAATTAATTCTTATTAAGTGAAACACAGGGTACTTGTTGGTGATGAGCTGTTTAACAATAGAACACAAGAGGAGTTGAAATAGAGAAGTTTATTACCCAGAGGTCCTGGAAGAAGTACTTGGCATGCCTCGAGGGATCACATGGGAAGGTCAAGGCAGAGTACAGCCAGAGAGAAGAAGGACCTGGGGCACATACCTACATTAGGGTCTGTGGGTGGGTGCTTTGGGGTTTTGCTAAGGTTGGATTGGTCAATTCCAAACAAAATAGTGGGGTTTGTTAAGCCACATGAGGGTGTTATTTAAGAGGCACCTAGGCGAAGGTCCTGGGAGACCTGGGAGACTGTTGATCGCAAGGGCCGTTGGGAAGTCATTTCAGGAAGTTACAACTGCTTGTGACTCTGTGGGCTGCTATCTAGGGTATGCACTTTACGTGAAGGGGATAATCTCAGTTTATGGTCACTACAGGTTGCTTGGCCAAACAAAATGGATGCTGAGGCAACAATACGAGAAGTAACAGCCTAGCTCAACTCCTAACAGATGGGCAGGTGTCTGTTTCATGGGCAAATCTATGGTTAATTTGTACCAGGAGAATATGTACCCTCATTTTCACTTGAAATGGGGGCAGGATCAAAACCGCGTAAAGATAGGATATATGAATACTTACACACATAGAGACAATACATATCCCTCTTTAAATATAGGGAAGGATGATGGGAAGGTTTTGTTAAAGTTGGTGTGCGATGTGACTAGGCCAAGAGGCCTTGAATTAAGAATGATTAAATCTGGGCAAGATAGAAATCCATTTACCAGTTTGTTTGTCATTTTTAATTTTATTAGGCATTCTTAAGAAGCCCATTAGGCCTCTCAATTCCCTGGTCCCTATCAGGGAAATGGAAGTTTCATTGAATATCTTTTTAAGAGCTCAGCATTGTGTATTCTGAGACATAAAATGTATGTGTTGATTACTATCAGTAATGTCTGGCACTCCAAAGGGGATAAGGAATGCACTGGTGAGACCTTGAATTGTGGCCTCAGTGTATGCAGAGACATGTGTGACCTTGATTTATATTTTGGGTATCTGTAAGCAAAAAGATTCCCCAAATTCTTTACTTTGAAGGGAAAAACACTTCAGCAGTAGCTCAGAAGTCAATAAAAATGTGCATATGAGGTCATTTGCTGACAGGGTCATCCAGTGTTTAGATGACTGCCTAAAGTTTGGCTAATTGTGGTGACCCTGGGGTCTTCCACTGTGTCATAGTCATCTTTATTAAGAGATGGAAGGCAGGAATATTCCATTGAGCTCCATGACTTATGATGGCTTTAATGCAATCCACTCAACTTTTGAGCTCCTGTTGCTATTCACTCCATTAATCCCAAGTGACAACAGATAGACAAGGGGCTTGGGGAGGGGTCACTTCCTCCAGTACCACAGTATCTGACAAGGGACTGAGAACAGGGGAGGCCATTCCCTCTTGCAGATGGACTATGTCAGAGGGCTCATGTTTGGTTCTATTCTGTACGAAGAAGGCAAAATAGTTTGTGGAGTGGTGCTTTCAATACCCAAAGCATAATATGTGAGGAAAGTTATAGGCTCAGGGCCTATAAGAAGCTTTATTCCAAGAGAGGCCAGTATGTTGCCAGCAATTTTCCTTCTTATATATAGCCCAGAGATACAATGGTAGTTGTTTTGTTGTTGTTGTTGTTGTTTTGTTATGTTTTCTTACATAAGAGCCCATCTGTGGTTACCTTATGCCCTCCCTCATAGGTGGTCTAGACATTCTAGGAGGTATGTGGAAAGGTTACCAAAGGCTCTACCATGAAGGAGTCTCTCAGAGCTGTAACAGGAGTACCTAATGGTTTTAATTTACACAGATTTTAACAGCTTTTATTGGAAGGGACTCTATTTAAGATAGACTGATTTGTAAGTAGCAGTATCAGTGAGATTAAGTAGAATTTGTAAGTAAGGAATAGATTACTCCAGAACCCAAAAAGAACTTTTAAAATGTTGGACTGATATGTTCTTAATGAGTCTGTTCAATGATATCCCTTGGAAGAGGATTATCAATATAATGTCATACCTATGTTCCTAAATAAGGAAGGATGCAGTTAAGATACTGTCCTGTAGAGGGACCCCTGCATAACCTAATCAAGGGGTATTGTGTACCTTCACAAATGAAGTCAAAATGTGGCTAAGGGACTGTTGAAATAAGCACTGAGAATATATGAGTTAAATTTATAATACAAATATTTACTGGTTGTTGATTGAATGTAGTTAGTAATTTCAATAATATTGGGTTGTCTTAGTTTGCTACAGCTGCCATACCAAAGTACACAGATTGATTGGTTCAAACAACAGAAATTTATTTTCTCACACTTTGGAGGTTGGAATTCCATGATCAAGGCATTGGTAAGGTTGGTTTTATTCTAAGGTTTGTGGTTGTCTCTTCCCTCTGTCTTCACATGATCTTTCCTCTGTACATGTCTCTATCTTAATTTCCTCTTCTTATAAAGACACCAGTCATGATTGAATTAGGACCTATCTAAGTGCATATAACCTCATTTTGCCTCTTCAAGAAGCCTGTCGCCAAATATAGTCACATTCTATGGTGCTGCAGGTTAGGACTGCAACATGAATTCTGAGACACAATTCAGTCCATAAGTTTGGGTGTTGAGTAGGGTCTTAATGCGTGGGACCGCATTAAGATTGTAGGAATTTATCATGAGATGACATTTATTCTTTCCAGGTTTAAGAACAGGCAATTTCAGGCTATCACATGAAGATTCAGTGAAGATAATTACCCCTTTGTTCTTTAGGTCTTATATAATAAGTTATTATATAGTAGGACTTATATAATAAGTTAAAGTTTAGAGCCTCTATTGTAGAGACACAAAAGCTGATCAAACCTTTGTTTTTATCTTTTTGTTGTGTAAATTCTTTTTGTAGTTTTGGATTTGCAACTGGATTAAATTATTGACATTGTCGATAGCAAAGTAAGTATATAGAGAGTTATAATATATATGTATATATACATATACACACAGGGAGAAAAAGATTTTTTTGCTTATTTATTTTTAAATAAATGCCCTGCCCCTGTATTCAGGGTACTTTTTTTTCTTTCATTTTTTTCTTTCTTTTTTGTTCGTTGGTTCATGTGTTTTGGGGGGCACTTCTAGCCATCTAAAGCCAGGTTTTTGGGGTTTTTCTCTAGTAACTCATGGTGTGTCTCTTTTAGGGATTATAGAAAAAGGGTGAATCAGGGATAAAGACATGGGGGCCTGCGTTATAAACAGCTCTCTCTCCTCCAACACCTCTCCTCTGTTCCAACTCCCCAAGATTGGGGTTTGTATTCACAGAGCTAAAAGAGTCTCTTTTTGGGAGAGCATATACTTCTATTTAGGACATTCTCAGTATCTTTCCTCTTAATATCTTTAAATGAGAAATAATAGCATTTTAACTGCCTATTTTTTTCCCTTCTGTTCTGTTCACTTGATCTCTGTTCAGTTGCTTTGTAGTAGAATAGCACGAGTTACTACTCCTAAACAATATGATTCCACTCAAAATGATGCCCTTGGGCTACCAAGCATAGGCAATGCCCCACATGAGGATCGTAATACAAGACTGGGAACTCTGTCCACGATCCACAAAAACATGCATTTTCTATGCATTTTAGTAATTTCCCTTAAAAATTGGTTTCAAGGAATGTTCTCATATTTTAAAACTTCAAAAATTCTAAATAGAAAGTTCTATAATTCCTCTTAAAAGTTCTCTTAAACTATCTAAGAGCTGCTAATGACTATTTAATTAACAAAATAAGGGTAAATTCTCTATAGAATTTTCTTTTTGTGTATTTCAGTACAAGAGTATATCTTCTACTGTAAAGGAAAGAGTAAGGTGGTGTACTGCTTGTTTTCTGCTTTCTGGGGTTTTTATTTGTTTGTTCATTTGTCTCATTAGTAGCTGCTTAAACTTTGACTGATTATTACAAAATATAGGAACAGTGCAATAATGAAGGAGATATAAGGAGATAGGATAGGGTCAAGTAAATTTTTATCTTGTTAGCAGTATTTATTATTTTCTTAACACAATAAACTATTGTATTTTATGTATTCTGTTTTGCAATAGGCAATCTCTGGTTAATTTTTAAGATACTGCTTACTTGAAACAATAGAATAGAATAAAGAGCCTAAAAATAAATCTCAACATATACAGTCAACAATCTTCCATAAGGTGCCAAGAAAATAGAATGGGGAAAGAATAGTCCCTTCAATAAATCATGTTGGGACAACTGGATATTCACATGTAAAGAATGAAATTAAAACCTTATCTTAGATCATACACAAAAATCAACTCAAACTAGATTGAAGACTTAATAAGCCCTGAAACCGTATAAGTCCTAGAAGAAAAGTAAGGGAAAAGTTTTTTGACATTCAGCTTGACAATGATTTTTTTTAAAATCTGATACCCAAACACAGATAACAAAAGCAAAAATAAATAAGTAGAGAGAGGAATATGATAAAGTGCTTCAGATTTAAAAGTGCACATTGTCTGTAAGATTTTTAGTTATTAAATTTTCTGGGTTGACAAACCATATCTCTAATTACTTGGATAATTCAATACAATTTTTTTTTTGTTTTATTGTATGGTATGCTATTAAAGAAGCATGTAAAACCAGTTTACATGAATTTATTATAGGCAGCCAGTCAGGGGAGGGATGGAAAGGGAAGAATTATTCTCCTTAAACATGGGTTAAAGCGCGAGCTTTATATACTAAAGTAATATAGTTTTGACTTTGTGATTTAGCTCTTGGAAATTTGATTTCCCTTATATAAAGTGAGGGTTCATGACTAAAGCATTTCTAAATTTTTTATCAACATTAATATGCTATGAAGAAGTGAACCTTCTCTTGTTTCTGTATCTCATTCTTGGACCTCACTGAGTATATTCTATCTGCATTTTTAAATTTGATGTTTAAGCAGTGTGGGAGATAGAATAAGATGTCCATGTCTTAATTTCAAAACTTAGGAGTAGGTTTTGTTACAAGAAAAATAATAAAATTTGTAGATAGAATGAAAATTGCTAACAAATTGAGTAATAAAATAGGGAAATTATCTTGGATTATTGGAGAAGGCCCATCCAATCACGTGAGCTCTTAAAAGCAGAAGAATGGGTCAGGGAAATCAAACTAAAAAAAGAAGGAGCATTTCCATGCATGAGGGATACTCAAATATAGATAACACTCCATTTAACCTACACTTGACTCACTTGATTAACCAAAGTTCTGCTGTTTCTCTTCTCTTGTCTCTTGCATTGTTTATCAATTGATATGTTTTAGTTTGCAGACCCTGAACTTATCTACAACCAAATAATATGCCTTGGACCTCAAATGAAAAAATTAAGACATTAGTGTATGTTGACATGTTTTAAATTGAAAACACAATTAACCTGGTTTTAATTATAGGACTAGGATGCAATTTACTATGCTCACAGAAATCTGTACAGGTGAATGGTGCTAAGTGATACAATGTCATGTATTGGCAGATGCTGTGATGTACAGAAGATTGGGGTCCCATGTAGTCTGGGTGGTAAGGAAAGTATTCTCTGAAAAAGCTGTATGAAGTGCAATAATACAGCAAAGGAAGCTGATGTGAAGGGTTTAAAACTTACAAAATGTACTATATAATTGCAATATTACTTGCAGTGTTATTATGTTATTTACTTTTATTTATTTAAAACCAGTTACTCTATTTCTACCATGATCAAATACTCTGGTAGGCTCTGAAAATATTAAAATGAATTAGACACCACCCTAGCACTCAGGGAAATCTTCCTCTTGAATCATTTACCATAGAATAGAGGTACTAGTGTCTTTCATCCTCACAATTCTACCCCTTATTTTGTGTTCCTTCTCTTGCATGGGGGAAAATTGCAAATACTTATTTCACTATCACATGATACAATAATTTTCTGCATATTTTATTATTTATCATTTTCTAGTCTCCTCTGGTGCTTGGAAGGCACTGAAAAACTTTACTCAAGTTTTTATCACTATTTTAGCCAGGTCACTTGTCATTGGTACTGCAATGGCTGAACAGAAGTAGAGCACACTTTGCAGCCGATTTTTTTTTTCAGGTGTGTTCTTTATAGCAGCCCTAATGGGTAGACAGTTCACTGCATCTCTAGCTATTGGCATATGGCATCCAGGAGGACAAGGCAGCCCAGACAGCCCATCAGATTAACCATGTAATAGACCCAGAAGCTGCTTTAAAGCTGTAAAACAAAATTGCTTATGGAGTCTGCCAGCATGCCAGATGCTGCTATTGGAAGAAATATCTTCCAGTGCTTAGCATCTGGGTCTCATGGTTGCCAGGAAAAAAAAAAGGAGAAAAGGAATTGGGAATTTACTACCAATGAGATTGCTTTTGTAATATAAGACTTTTTATTTTTTAAAATGTCAAATGTATTATATTACAGAAAAGGTTAAAATTAGGTATCTCCCATGTATGCTGCTGTTAACTTAAATTCTTTATACAATCTTTAGGCAGCTGGTCGGTTATTATCTAAATAAATCATAACACTGAAAATCTTGAACTTGAATGCAAATTTTCAATCTGTTTTCAATATGCCTATTTTGTTGATATTTTGCATAATAACATTCTGCCAACTGAATATAAAATTTATATTTAAACATAGGTAAGAAATAATGTTTTCATATTAGCACACACTAGTTTGTTTCCTGATTGCCAATTATGTAATTGAATATTATAACTAAAGATGTAATGCCCAAATATTAATCAACTGTTTTTTACTGGAATTGTTTTTCTAAGCCAAATAAACAATGGATTTGACTAATTTAATTTAAAGCCAATTAGATGTATTCTTTAAGCCCAAACACAAGGTGAGTTATTTCCTGTCAGTTATATAATTTATCAATATTGCCTAAACTGAAGAAAAACACTTAATATATTTAGATTTCTTAAAACTGATATATGATGAATAAAAAATGTGTTAATTCTCTGATCATAAATACTAGCCTATTAGTGTTTCACTGTTTAGAATAAGCATGTATTTATATACTACTAACATAATTCTGACAGGTGGTTTTTAAACATTGAATTTAAAAGTATAAGCCCACCTACCAATTTTGTTTATTTGCCCATTTGATGATTGACTTCTGCCAAATAAGAAGCAGTATTTGAGCTAGATGTGCGTGCATATGACCTACAGCATCATGGTGTCTGGATGGAGCAATGATAAGCATACATATTACCAAAAAACAGTCAAAAATGCTACAAAAATGTATTTGATCCTTTCGGCACAAAGGGAAAATGGTAAACACTACTAAAACCAATTAAGGAAAGTTTTTCAGAAGAATGGAATTGTGAGATATGTCTTAGGATATATAGAAATTATGCCAGGCATTTGGAGGAGATTGTCAATATAGAAGGTCAATCAAATAGAGGGAAAAACTACCTGAATGACTGTGAGGGGAAAAACACTCAAGTACCACTCAGGGTTTAAATGATGAGATTGGTTATGAGGCCCAGGGATTAACATCAGAAGGTCAGAAGGGCAAGTATAATGACCCCTTTAAGCCATACTAAGAATTTATATCATTTTGTCATTCTATAACTAAAGAAGTTTCCTTAGAAAATTTAAAAACAAAAAGAAACATCAAATATGCATTGTTAGAAAGATTAGTGTTTTGATAGTTTGAAGAGTAGATTAAAATAGGTAAAGATAGGTGAAAAGGCTGATAAAAAGTATATCATTTGGGAAGATATTTGAAAGGTCATTATATCAATGGTCATTATATGTGTGTGCTTGTTTGTGTTTGTGTCAATATAGCAAAAGTCAAATGGGTACCAAGCTTTGAATGTTGGAATTCAAATTGAAATGACAGTGTTTGACTTTTCCAATGTATAATATCATAAAAAAGACTATCTGAAATAAAAAGGAAAAACAATGAAGTTTAGAAAAAGATGACAATCAGAATAGCCTATACAAATATTATAAAATTTAAGAAACTGCATAAGATTAAAAACTAAATATTGAATTCCTTAAAATGAATGCAAAAATAGATTAATATATGGCAAAGTATGAGTCATTAAAAACAGCACCTAATGTCTCGATAAAGACAAAATTGTATATTATTAGAAATTTCCTTAGTACTGCTTAGTATTTGATTGCTCAGATATGGTTCTTTCTCAGTTTAATATGTGATCATGAATATCTCTCTCTCTCTCTCTCTCTCTCTCTCTCTCTCTCTGTCTCTTGATTTTTAAATTTTCTTTTTCCCTTTAATCATAGTCATGGCTTAATGATTTCTACTATGATTTATGCTTTTATTTCTACTGTTAAAGGTGATTGTGATAAAACCTACTATCATTTACTTAGAAACCCTTTGTGTCTGGCAGCCACTGTTGTAAGGACTACAGGAATAGATATTATTATTTTCATCTTACAGATGAAGGCACCAATACTTAGAGAACTGAAGAGATAAGCCAAAAGTTACAGTCCAGTGGGCAACCAAGCCAGAGCTTAAGCCAATATCAATGTGATTCTAGACCAGTATTCTTTCCACTACACAGTGTTAAGTAGTTTAAAGCAAATTGAATTAAGTGTGTGATCATAAATTTTCATGACAAGAGTTGGTCTGTTAACTAGATCCACATTTAGTGAAGAAAAGCTTGGCATGGCTGTTTAAATTGTTAGGTTTTTGGATGAAAGCTTTCATTCTGACACAAATTTAATCTGCTAGATTAGAGTAATAGGCCTGATATATTGAGGTGAAATGATTAATGTAATATTTCTTGGCTGTAGCAAGAATTTTCTACCACACTACTTACATATCAATAAATTTGTTAAAATATAACTTGAATCGTCCAACTATTAGCCAAAAGCATTATTAAATACCCTCTTTGTTAAGAAGAGTGTATGAGAACCTAATCAGATGGATGCCAAACAAACAAAAAAATTGTGATATCAGGAAATATATGGGCTGTTCAGAAATCTTCAAAGAACAATTTTAGGATAAAAGCTTGAAAATGTATGAAACTTAAGAATTAGTACATCATTTTATTGTACTGGATATCTAGTTATTCTATTATGTTTTAATGTGCATTATTTAGGTGAGATACATATTTATATATTTGTGAATCAATATACATATATGTACCTGTATACTCACAAATATAATTAGCCCTTTCAAAACATTACTATAACTTACATTCTGAAGAGTTATTAAAGTCTGTGTTGTAGTGGACAGAATAATGGTTCCCCAAATATGTGTGCCCAGAATCTGTGACTATGTTAACTTAATGACAAGAGACTTTGCAGATGCAATTAAATTGAGGATTTTGAGATGAAAAGATTATTCTGTATTGTACAATTATGAACATTGTTCCAGATAAGAGGAAAAGCAAGAAAACAGAGTAAGAGTGGTAGATGTGAACAGGGTAGGGAGTTATGGAGAGAGAGAGAGAGAGAGAGAGAGAGAGAGAGAGAGATGTTTCAAAGAAGCTGCTCTGCTGACTTTAAAGATGGAAGAAGCCATGAGCCAAAGAATATAGGTGCGCTCTGGCGATTGGAAAAGGAAAGGAAATGTTTCCTCTAGAGACCCCAGAAAGAATGCAATCCCGCTGACACTTTGTCTTTAGGACTTCTGAATTTCAGAACTGCAAGATAATGAATATGTATTGTGTTAAGTTACTAAGTTTCTGTTAACTTATTACAGCAGTAATAGGAGAGTAAAATACATATATGCCGCAGTGCACATAGTCTACCTTAGTAAGCCCTTGGAGAGAGTAAGAAAGGAAAGAAGGGTAGAAAGAAGGGGGAAGGGATGATGGAAGGAAGGTGAGAAGAAATCAAATTATAGGGTTGGAGAAAGATGGATTACTAATCAGTCAATATCATTGGAGAGATTTACTTTTTTAAGTTATTTAACAGTAAACTCTAATCTAGGGAACTGGACAGAGGAAAAAATGTTTTATTGAACTACAGATGACACGTAGCTATATATGCTGAAAAATACAGGTGTGTATAGGATTTGCATTTTAACAATATTGTGGCTAATTGGATAATTGAAAGGAGACAAATTGGTAACAACTACTACAACATGAAGAATAAATAAACTATTTTTGAAATACAAGACAGATAGCTATATGTTTTATGAGCATATCAGGATATCACAATAGCTACGAAGGTATCAATTTTAAATGAAATTTCCAAAGTAGGTTTAGCTCACTAATTATTCATGGGTGTGTGGGAAGAAGTATATGAAATATCTTTATTGCTTTCTGACACTATCTCTACCAACAACTCTACAAGGTAATAATGAAAATCATACTGTGTACATAAAGCTGTGCTGCCCAATACAGTGGCTACTAACTACACGTGATTATTCAATATAAATTTACCTTTATCAAAATTAAACTAAATGTTTATTTCCTCTGTTACAATAACTATAGTTGACCCATAAACAACATGGGTTAGAACTGTGGGTCCACTCTGTACACAATTATTTTTTCAATGAATACTGTAATTGTATTTTCTCTTATGATTTTTTTTTTTTTTTGATAATTCCCTGTCTGGGAATTGAACCCAGGCCGCAGCGTTGAGAGCACCGAAGCCTAGTCACTACACCACCAGGGAACTCCTTCTTATGATTTTCTTAAAAGCACTTCTTTCTCTACCTTATTTTATTGTAAAAATACAGTATATAATACATATTATATACAAAATATGTGTTAACTAGCTATCTATGTTATTGGTAAGGCTTATAGTCAACAGGAGGCTATTAATAGTTAGGTTTTCAGGGAATCAAAAGTTATACACAAAGTTTTGACTGTTCAGGGGTTGGCAACACTATGCCATGCTTTATTCAGGCGTCAGCTGCACATTTCAAGTATCAGCCATGTGTGACAGCTGGAGACCATATTGAACATTGCAGTGGAATAGTTTCATCATCACACTATTTCCATGATCTAAAGGGTTAGGTAGGTATTAAATGTATAGAGAATAAACCACTTAAAGTTTATTAGAATATAAAAAGTTCATTTTCAAGTATAAAAATAAATTTTATGCAGAAAAGAAGACATCTTTCTTAAAGAATCATAGATATTTAAAAGCAAAATACCAATGAATTTATCTGGTAAATGAGATAGATTTACTTAAATTATTAATTGAAGAAAAAGTTTTAATTAAAAAAGTAAATGTACTAAAATGCATATAAAAATACTCAGACTTATAATAAAATTTAATTTTATCCAGTAATTGTATGCATGCTACCCAAAGTTGTTCAAAGCTAGATTACATTTCTCTGAATTCAGGGCAGGAGATCAATGACTTCTTAAAGGCCTTCATTTGTCCATAAGAGAAAATTAAGAAGACTCTTCTGCAAATTAGATTGTTTTTCTTTGAGTGTATCCACTTCAGTTGAACTACCTATGTAAAAGGAGAAACAATTAAATGGTCATCTCCTGTACTGGGTGGGGAGATAATCTTATTTCAGTACATTCATATGAAGGAAATTACTGTATAGTGTTATTTCAGTGTTCAAAAGTCATTCTTTTCCATTCTTACTGAATCCAAATAAATCGCATTAATAGTTTCACTGATGCCTTAAACACAAGAAAATAGATGCATTTATCCTATAGTAATACCTAATTAATATTATTTGTTAATTAATATATTAATATCTTGAATGCAAACTATGATAAAAGTGACTTATTTGTTTTCTAAAAATTTTATTTTGAAAGTAAAGAATAGAGAAGAAAGCAGAAAGGAACCAGTTCCTGAAAGAATAATATGGTTTAGAAAAAAACGATAGAATTGACAAAGTTAATAGGAAAGTACTGATATTTCGGGATATGAAACAACAATGAAAATGAACCACAAAATGTTTTTTTTTTTTTTTGCAAAGGCCAAAGTCAATAAGGTAAATGATAGAAATATCTCAAGACATGGAAGGTATACATTCTGTTATTTAATTTTGAATCTCCAAAGTACCTCTTGAAACTTGAAAGAGATTGCTTTCATTTCCAATGAAGTACTATTTATTTCCAAAAAAGTAAACTAAGTAGATTATTATTTGTTCACTTCTATAACATAGAGTAAATCCAAACCACTCTCTGTCCCAACCTAATAAATCCAAAAGAAACAAAAAGGAATATGAGGGTTCCTTCTTACACTGCTGCTGGGAATGTAAATTGGTACAGCCACTACAGAACACAGTATGGAGGGTCCTCAAAAAATTAGGAATAGAATTACCACATGACCTAGCAATCTCTCTTCTGGGAATCTACCTCAAAAATATGAAAACATTTATTTCTAGAGATATATGCACTCCTACATTCATTGCAGCATTATTCACAGTGACCAAGGCATGCAAACAACAAAAGCGTCCTTCAATAGATGATTGGATTAAGAAGAGGTGATACATATGTGCAATGAAATATTACTTGGACATCAAAAAGATGGAATACTGCCATTTGCAACAACATGGATGGATCTTGAGATTGTCATGCTAAGTGAATTAAATTGGGCAGAAAAAGTTGAGAACCATATGACTTTACTCATATGTGGGATATAAAACCGGAAGCAACAAACGTGACAAGCAAAATCTCATAGACACAGACAAAAGTTTAGTGGTTATCAGAAGGTAAGTAGAAAAGGGTAAAGGGCATCAAATTTATGGTGATGGAGGGAGAACTGACTGTGGGTGGTGAGCACACAATACAATATATAGATGATGTATTATAGAATGTACACTTGGAACCTATACAATTTTACTAACCAACTTCACCCCAAATTCCACAAGCAGATGCTTAGTGAGTACTGTCCACAAATTACAAGTTCACTGTATAATTCACTGGATCCAGTGTATATGTCTTATCTCAAACTCTATATCCAAGGTTACTTTACATTGCAATTAATAGGGCAGGCCAGAACCTTCAGTGCCATTTTCTACTCTTGAAACACTTTCATATCTCTTAGATGATTTTTGCTAACTACTTTTACTTGTCTTTCTAATTATCAATAAGCTCATTTCTTTCACTTCATTCTTGCTGATGAATCCTTGGTTTGGACAATGATATTTTCTCATAGGTTTCATTGCAAAATAAAGTCTATCTGGTTGCAGCCTGCAATGCCACTTCACTCCAACAGGCTCTCCAAATTCTGTTGTAATTTCTTATAGAAAAATCACATATCTCATTATTATATTTCTTTGTTTAAAAATATCATTCACTGTCTCTCTAGTTAGCTATTCTCCTGAGAATGACACTTAGGTTCCACATCATATGACTGTGTACGAACATATCATTCTAAGGAGCAATTTTCTGAACTCGTTTGAGGTGATCTCTGTGTTACTTGTCAGCATTGTTGCACACAATGTTAACTATCATGTGCTACAACCATACTAGGTTATCTATGCCTTTGTATATATATTTTTTCTCCTCTGGAAATACATTCTTTCATTATCTTATATTCTTGGCAAAGCTACATGTATGCATATGTGTGTGTGTATGTGTATGTATTTACATACATTCATACAAACATACAGTTATTTTTACTTACGGTGTATATTATCAAAATATTTTATAAATTATACCACTTTACTCTCTAATTAAATTATATTAAAGCAGAAGACACTATGATAAAAGTAGAATTAATGTGTATATGTATTAGCAGTAGGGTTCAAGGTAGGTGTGCTGCATGAATTGCTATTACTGTCTCACAAATAACAAAACTACTCTATTAGGGAAGATTTTTGAATCTCATGCAAGCAATTGGTCCAAGATAATAACTATTTTTCTGAGTATGTAGTTGTGCAATAGTAGGAAAGGGCAGAATAGTATAAATTAAGGTGAGGTTTGAAAAGTGAATAATAAAAATGATGGGAGCATGGAAAGAAAAAAGAAATGTTAATTCTCTTCAGGAGAAATCAGGAAAGGTTTTGTAGAGCTGGTAGCATTAAAAATGGGCTTTGGAAGATGGGGACACTTTAAGGAAGTTATTAGGTGAATATTCCTTGAAAGAGGGAATTGTGAAGGAAGAGAAAAATGTGACTAAAAGCTAGGAGATAGGCAATTGTGGAACAATTAAGTTAATGATAATCATTAAGTCATTGTTAAGTAAATATTTCTCAATCCATGAAGTTAAAATCAAATCCCAAAGCAGAAAGGGCACAGATTTTTCAGATGTGAGGAAATTTTTGGTTTGAACTGAGGTAACAAGTTGACGGCCTGCAAGCTGAATAATATATTACGAATACCTTAAAAGTGTTTTAAAATATGAACCAATTTCAAACATCAAATCTCATAAAAATCCAAAATTTTAACTGATCAGAATATCTGGAAACACTAGGTGCAACCCAATGTGAAACCTGCTACAGTGTGCATCATCTTGGGGGCAGTCTGCCTTCCTCCACCTTCATTGAACCACAGGGTTTTGTGACTATCAGGGAAGGCTCTCTTTAAAAGATGAAAAGAAATATCAAAGGTTTTAAAGGGCTTTATGTTAGGCTACAATGAAGTAATCTCAAATGAGATCAAGTTAAACGATTATGTCATTTTTCATTGTTTTCATTTTCCTCATATTTTATTCACATTTGCTATGGTATACTACACTTTTTCTGGAGATCACCATCAACAATGCAAGGAATATATTGCTGTATAAATGGGCATATGTCAGTTTGCAATATCAATCAAATCATATCATTGTGCACTTGAAACTAATATTTTATATGTCAATTATACCTCAATTAAAAAAATAATTGGCCAAAATAGGAATATTTATTTACACCATGGAGATTGGACAATAGTATGAGTCAGGATTTATATTCCCTTTCATCCCCAGAATGCCACTTTAAACAGTTCCCAGCACACCACTGATTAGAAGGTGCAGCTCATGGAAATCCTATAAAATTAAACAAAGACAGTTAACATGAATTTAACCGTTATTTCTGAGAATAACTACTAATACTTTACAATGACAATTGCCTTTATTTTATTGTAAACAAGCCTCAAAAGTTTCATCTTTAAAAGCAACACACTGATTTATAATGTACCAAACATATACCAATATAAGTACTGGTAGGAGAGAAAAGAAACCTATATTAATATTACTTAAACTGATATATGTGGTTTGGGATTACATTTATTATGAAAGCATCATAAGGAAATAGATTTTTTTTTAACACAAATGAGATTGAAGAGTGTATCCTCTGAAAAACCATATTAGATGATGCAAAAATTGGCTCTGGGATGATTGATGCCAATACTGGAAGTCAAAAGCCTAAATAATATTGCTTGATATTAAGTAAAAAAGGAAAACAAATGATGTAATTCTAAATAAAAATGTTTTGTATAGTAAAAATAAGATAAAATGTGTATACATTAAATGGCAGTAGAGTCGGGAATACTACATATGAGATTACTTTGTATTTGTACTTTGCATTTTAGAATGCCACAATCTTGCCAAAATTTAATAACAAAAACCCCCGAATACTAATATTTATGGAGAAAAGGACTAAAGATAAAAGAGCAATATATTGTTTGGAATAAGTAATATGACATTGGCTGTTGGGAGCATTATGAATTATATTTTAATATTAGCAACATGGAACTCTCATGTTCATATTTAAATGTATTCTGAGAATGTGTGATCAACTCTCTGTGACATCTCTAAAATATCCTGCTTGAAAAGGTGCTGAGATTGATTACAAATTGGTAAACCAATATCCTCCTGCATCAAAATTCAAATGCATTATCATAGCACAGGGGATGTATGGCAGATGTCATCCAACTGCTTCATAGCTGCTTGATCGATGGTGCGAATGGTGATTGATGCTATTGACATGCCATGACACCTAAAATAGAGTTTGTCTGTGTTATGTGGCAGGAGGGAGATATTCATATTTCAATGAGAAAATGAAGGCAAAATTATAGGACTTGAAAAATAGTTGGCCATAGAAAAGGAATAGAGTACATAATGAATGTAACAGCTGTTTTTGGAAAGGAAGAATATAGTACCAGCAAGAAAATAGTGCTATGAGGGAAAAAAAAGGGGGGACATTGTTTTATTAAGCTGAAAATGTGTGTGACTTTCACTTTTCAACCTTGTTTATATTTTACTTAGTTTTATTACAAGTGTAAGAATGGGGGTGAACTGTGGTATAGAGTGTAAATGTTCTCCTGTTGAGCAGAAATGACATTTTTATCTGTCACACTTCACTAGTAGAGGAAGGAGAAAAAGGAAAGGGAGCTATTGAAGGACTTAAAGTTAAAAGGTAAATTGTATCTGGGGTAACAATTTTGAATCAAATCTTATCTAAAACATCTGATTTGCATTTGTAAATAATACAGGCAGAGAAAGAAATACAAATGCATCAGAAGTCTGTTGATATTAATTTCAGTTTAAAAAGTTTCTTTTAAAGCTTATTTTAAGAATAGGAGCAAATTAGCTTGCAAGGAAAGCCTTTATAGAAAAGACCCATTAACCAGTGTATATATGTACAAATGTAAGTAATATTATGCCAGCCCCATGAGGCAAGAAACCTAGCACACATTATTGAAAAGAGATGGGCAACAGGAGCATGATCCCAAGTCCCATAATGCAACAAAGAATGCTAAATGCAAATGAAGTTACTACACAGACATTGAGCATTTTTTATTGTATTTTTCCTAGTGGTTTTTTTTTTTTTTAATTGAGAAGCAGCTACTTGTTCTTTTTCTATGGTAATATAAAAAAATTCTTCCTTTCTTTTTGTATTCATTTAGATATCATAAATATGAGTACAGAAAATCCTTGAAATGTTATATTGCATATTATGTAATATGGTTAATTTTTATGTATAAGAAGTAAGCTCTTGAATTCTAGAAAAAAAATCACAGAAATTAGACAACAACATATTTAAATTTTAGATTATTTGTATTGCATGTTTATGAAAATGTTTTAAAATTACACAAGCAATATCTAAGAAAAAATGAAAATATCATTTTCCAAGCACTGATACAAGCATGATATACCCACCTATAAATTCTAGGCTCAGGTGAGTGCATGCATACAAACACCCATGCACACACACACACATGCACTAATTCAATACCCACAGTGACCATATGTGTTAAATATAAATGTTGTTATTCCTCATTTACCAATAAGGAAAATGAAGAAAAGAAGGGTAAATAGCTTTCCTAATGTTACACAAGATGTTTGTGGCTGAATGGAGATTGCTGTTAAAAGGTAAGTGGAGGCACATCAAAACTTCAAGACTTTATTTCAACAAATATTGGTTTGAATCTGGCAGCACCAAACCAAAAATGGTTAGGAACATTCTATTGCTTCTCAGCCTTTTGGCTAAGATCAACTGTAGGAGTGTTCTGTGGACAGGAGCTAGGAGAGAGTATTTTTTTTTACAGAAAAGATGGGTAAACACAATTTAAAAATCATTTGATTGGCTCAAGCTAAAGGGTTGTCTTATTTGGGAACACCCACTTGGCTGTTTGTGATTGGTTATTCTTAAGTTTCATTTTCTTGAATGCAAACCCTAACACTGGCTTAGGTTTTGACTTGATTAGGTAGGCTGCCAGGGTATTAGAGCCACCCCAGACTAATGTTCTCCTTGTTTGATTACTTTAACACTACTTAGGTGGTCTAGCTTCTTCTGAGGCTGCAATCTTAAGTGCATGTTCAATGCAAATGGTTTGTGATTACAGGAAAGCTCAAAGAAATCAAAGCATATTATGAAATCATGTCTGAAATATTTTAAAAGTATTTTCTGTATTCTTAACTTGGAAGCCTATTCTCAACAGGCTTAAAGCTTCTGAAATGCTGTGTTTGTGTGGTTTTTGGAGGGAGTGACGGGGAGCTTCTAAAATTCTTTTCTCTATTTCTCCAAGGGAAATTTGACCTAAAATGTGTAAGAACAATTGATCTCATCCCAAATCCTAATTTTACCAGTGAGAAGAATGAGACTTTGATCTATGAATGGTCCAACTGTGACTGACCTTGGCCATTATAAAGGCCTCTTCTGTGAGGAGTCAGTGCTGCCTGGAGAAATGAGCAGTGGACTGAGGAAGCAAGAACAGTGTGGGAGAAACCATCACTAACTCACACTTCCATTGTCTTTCCAGGGGTCTGCTTGGCTGTCTCGTCCCTCCACCTGTTGTCTTCCTCTAGCCCTAACTCCAGAAATGTATTTAACTTTTCAATAGTCAAGGTTTTGAAACTGCATCTGTCGAAGACGCAGTGCCAAAAGTTATTGAGCAAAATTCTACATGAGTAGTTTTATAAATCTACATAGCCGTCTCTTGTTTTTCATTAACAATGAAAGATAACCTTTTTAATTAGGTGAGGGATAGAGACGAGACCCTAATTCCGTCAATAAAATTATAATACACTAAGATCCTAAATAGTATTCTGCATTAATTGTGGAAGACTATCTTGTAAATTTTAATTGTGAGAAGCTAGATTTCTTCTTGACTGAATTTAACAACCTGAAGTCTTTCTAAAAAAGTAAAATGTGGTGCAGAATATAGACAACCTTAATCCAGATGACAATATAATACTTCAGCAGCCAATCCTGAAAAGATTATTCAGGATGCAATCCAGTGCTGTTGGTAACAGTGTACATCACTGAAGATAAACCAGAATAAATAACATGGTTGATGCTTCTAATTCCTTAAAATCAACATTAAAACCTCGCAAGTTATTTCATGCCAGATTTGACAGGTGGTGATAATGTTTGAGGATATACTGCGGTGATAGTAATGAATGGTGCAGCAGTTCAGGTGTGCTTGGGTAGAGAGTGAAACAAACATGAAGTTAAATTGAAGTGTGTCATAATATACACTTTGCTGAGCTGCCTTTAAACTCCTTGAAATATTTTTTTTTTACTTTTCAGAAGTTTAGAGATCTGCAATGCATGAACGGCATTTGGATAAAAAGATGGATAGTAAGTATACAAAATTAAGCTTTTGAAGAGAATAAAAGACTCTGCATCACAAAATAAAGATTTAATTTTTATCTGTGACCTTACTGGTTTTGTGGCATTAAAAAAATACTTCAGATTTATAATTTCTATTAATTACAGGTTTCGTTTTGTCTCTGTACATTATGAACCTCCACCTGTCAATATTCATATCACAGGGATTTTTCGTGCTACATTTTTTTCACATGAAGTCAGATAAGAAGTGTTATTTTTAGTGTTATAGTTAACTTTCAGTTCATAGAAATGTGATAATCAGAATAAAGATATCTTATGAAATATTTTGTGTATTAGCTACTAAGCGTGGGAACATATGGAGTGTTCAGAATATAGTTTTTAAATGGAATTTAAAAATTAGGCAGAAATAACATTTCCAGTGGATTTTCTCTAAAAAAAAGAGAGAAGAAAAACCATAAATTGGCAAGATAATCTGTAGCAATCACAAAATAGAAGGGTATATAAATTTCATGCTCTTAATTTTTAGAACAAGGAAACATTTTTAACATCTTCAGCTTATTTAACAGTAAAATGTGTACTTCTTTCTTTATTCTTAGGGTTAATTTTAAAGTCAAGTGAGGTATGTTAGTCTAATTCCATGTGGAATACTACCTATGAATTTTGGAAGAATTCTTGTATGTTTTTACTTCTTCAATATAAAATTAATAAAACTGCTTACTGAGTTTCTGATAAAAGTCAGGACTGACACTTAAAGATAAGTAAGTCATGGTTTTAGGGTCCTGAGGTAATTTTTAGTTAAGACATTTAAATATAAATTTTTTAAATTGACATCAATGTTAGAACATAAAATTAAAATAATCCAATCTCTTCTAGACAACTATACATCCAGGTACCTTTGGTGAAAGGAGATCTTGGTCTTCAGAAAAAGTTGTGGGGGTGGGAGGAGTCACAAGCTAAAGAAACAATTGAAAACATATGGGAGAATTTGTTAATTTGGCTTATCACATTCAAAAGAAAAACACTATAATAATATTATTTGAAAAGTCTTCTTTTTTATTATACAGTAGACACTATAAACATGGATGCTCATTTTGACTCAAATAGTTTTATGAGCTTTGATAATATTTCTCATTTACAAATGAGATATTTTGAAATTTTTTATCTCTCAAATTATATAAATATGTGTTATTTTCTCTTTAAGGACAATCATAACACCAAAAATTCAAGCCAATATATAGAGCTTTATTTTAGTTTTTATTTTAACATGTCAATTTGTTAGGGAACACTGTTCATTGACAAGAGTGAAGAGAAACTACAAAACTGAATCCAATGAGTGAAAGAGTTGTGAAAAGCAATGATGTTGTTATGTATTTTTAAAAATTCAATAAACAAGCATGTACACATTTACATTTCACCTTCAAATTAAATATTTTTTAAATTAAATTTTCTTTTGGTGAAAATTTTCAATAAACGAATGAAGTTACTCAGGAAATTATGAGTGATTTATAGTGTTATTACTATACTGGAAGCTCTCATGTTTCTTCTTTCCATATGGCTCTTCTATCTGAAATAAAACCCATTGTAAATATAGATGTTTGTGAATTGTTCTTTGATTTTTATTTTCTATGTAATAAATAAAAATGCATTTTAAATGCATTTTTCATTTGCTCCTTCTGTCTTATAAATTGAAAACCCTATGAAAATATAATAATCATTGGATTGCATTCAAGTCCATTGTTCCTTCACTCTTCAAAAGATACTCTGAAACAACTGCCATTGAAACATTGCATTTAAATGGAGCTAATTGTTTCTTATCATCACCACAGTAAACATCTTTTCAAAGCGAAAGCAATCAAGTATAAATACACAACAGAATGTTTATAAAATATTTTTGATCTATAAATACAACTTTATGCAAAAGATGAATGTTGACACTAGTTTATTCAGTAAGTGAAGGTTTTAAATAATTCTATTGCAAATGAATTGATTTGAATATTTCTTATTTTTATGTAACTAGAGTTCACGCTTAAAAGCATAAAATATAGAAGATGACATGTTAGCAAACACGGAAAAACAAATTCTCCTTCCATTGAGTAGCATCCAATATCACAAGCAGCACTGAGTAAAGCTGTGGATTTCATCCTGTAAATTATGATTAAGTGTCAGAGTGATCCATTAATTATGTTAAGTAATGAATTTTCTTCTGGTGTTCAAGCAGTAGGACAGGTCCCTGTGGTGGGAACATATGTCTATCTTTAAAACTGCTGATTTGAAATGGTACCTCTTCAACTGCTCTCATTATAAACAACCTTTTATAATGACTCCATGTTTTCCTTCTAATAATATTATTTTCAAAAATGAATTTACTGTCTATTTAAGAAAGCATTGACACTCCCCAGAGATGGCTTCCTAGACACTACATTCATCTTAGAGTTTAATATTGTTAGAAGGAAAACATGGAGCCACTATAAAAGGATGACGGGATGGTCCCCTTACAGTCCTGACAGATAGGGAAGAGAAAGCAATCTTGATTCTTGGCTTCTCTCCTCACACTGACGATATGGCTGCCAATAAGTGCTGATTATGATGGTGGTTTTTATGAGGTAGACACCTGTTAAGTAGGAACTGGACTGTGACCATCGACTCCTTTCTCACACACCACTAAACAGCTATCTGTTTCTAATGACTTTTGGCCAATGTTCATTTCTAAGCCAGTAGTTCTAATATGACCCAGGTTGGTAGTGCACTATTTAAGTTCCATGGATGAGAATGAAACAAAATTGAAATGATCTTTTTTGAGCAGAAATAAAATACAAAGTTGTATGTTATAGTACATTAAAATTAAAAATAATTTGGACTAACATATTATTTCCTTCTGTAAGTATAAGAAATATATATGTGTGGATATAGCATTCACACAGGTACTCTTAATGTTGGAGCCATATTCATGTGTCATTTTATGAAAAGGAGCATACATGTGTATATTGCAACATTGCTGTAGACCTTCTTAGTATTTAATAGTGTTGCTATGCACATGCACACTCCATAGAGTTTCTGTATAGCATTTCTGAAGTGCAGGTCTAGGCATATTAATACTTTAGTAAAATATCTTCACTGGCATACTATTTCTTATCATTTCTTAATATTGCAATCAAAGCCATTCCATAATCTGGTCATTCTGTTTTTCTGGGCTTACCTGGAAACATCTCCACCCTTTCCCACGTGCACATATGATTACATCTCTCTCCAGTTATATCAGACTGATTATTCCTTCATTACAGACACTTTCTTAACTCTGTACCTTTTCTCATATTACTCTCCATGATTACAAGTTTCCCTCCATAAATTTGCTTAGAAAAACTGTATTGATTTTTCCAAGTCCAATTCAAGTGTTATCTTCTCTATGTCTTTCTCTGCCCTCTCATTCAGAATTACTATCTCCTTCTTTACCACTCACATAGTAATTTATACCTTTCTCATATCATTGATCAATCATGTCAATATTTTATTCTCAAATGATTATATTTATTCAAATACTCATATTCTTAAATAGACTGAGTTCTACAGATTCTAGAGCTGCACCCTTAACAGTTGGTCAATCAGAGACAATGTCATATTCCAACATCAAGGGGGACAAATATAGGACAAGAATGATATAAAAGAGGGACAGTAAGAGCCTGGGCCATCAATTGGTAAAAGGGAAAACTCTTAAGAGATAGGGTTTTATTATATTCTTTTCTTCCCTCATGGTTCACACTGCTTCCTTAAAAATATTTTAGACCTCTCTCTTAGCTCAATACTCATGTTAAATATTACCTTTTTAAAAATAAATTTGTTGAAAAGGTGTCACTTTTGGAGACTTCCCTCAGGTGGAAAATCTGCTCTCTCCTCTCCCACGCTATATACATTTGAGCCCCATATTATGCAAATATGATCATGGAAACCCAGAGATGCTTGTTGATATGCTGTATTTCAATAAGTAAGTTTAACATCTAGATGAAAATAAAATCTATGATTCTCTCACATTTATAAACTGAGACACCATCTGACAACTGGGCAGCAATATGCAAATAGACTTGCTGTGATTTTTAAGCAGCTTTTCCTGTAATTCAGATGTGCATAGTGCAGAAAGTCTCCTGTGCTTTCCACACATGTCCAGTGTAATTGTTATAAATCTGATAGGAACTTGTCCCCTTGTCCCAATGCTAAAAATATTACTACGGAAACTAAATTGGGCTGGGGCGGGGGAGGGGCGGGGGAGACTAAACCTGCAAAGAATTTCCAGAACGAGCTCAAAGGTTTTTCTCTCTCCTTCTAATTTGGAACTGACATTGGTGTTAAGACACTAGTGGATCAGTTCCAGCCCAGACAACCCTAGTTTTACGCATGTAGAAATGAAATGGGCTTTGGGTTATAGTTAATCAGCTTAATAACAATCTCAGCATCTGCTCAGTCTTACTGCTACTCCTAACCTTGGTTGGGCTCCTGCTTTGCATCCCAATCTCCTGGCATGGAGGTTCTTATCCTATAGCCCTACTCCGTATTTTTTACCTGAAAGGTATTTCCAACTGTTGATCCCATTTCTTCCTTTTATACTGCAAATGTACTTTATTCATGTGGATATTCTCTTTTGTCTGTTTTTTGGAGTTTAGCATCTTCCTGCATCTTGTTCAGCTCTTAATCCTAAATTATTTATCTGTGCACCTCACGTAGTGGTTTTGATTCTTTATTACTGTCCTCCAACAGCTCTTTTATTTTTTATTTTGTACATACATAAAAACATACATTTATATACAAAAATACTTATACATCTTTTTGCCTCATGCTCAACAATACATTTTGTTCATTATTTACTCATTTCACAAGTCTGTCCTAATATCTATCTTTCTTCTTGTTAAATGCCTATTTTATATTTCATTCCTGTTAAATATCTGCTAGAAGATAGCTGATAATTAATATGCTCACTATGAACAGATATGCCTCCTTTTAATTTAATAGGCCCTCTAGAAATGTATAAATAAGGCGTAACTCAGGTCTCACTCCTGCCTTTTAATTTTCAGGTCCCAAATAGTGAGCAAGAGAGCTTAAAAACTATTAACAGTAATGGACTACACTTATTTTGCTAATCAGAGTGCCTGTAGTGCCTATAGGCCCTTCCTGGAAAAAAAGGAATTGTAAGTCCATGTTTTGTGGCATCATAACTCTTTGTTACAGAAGTTTGGATCTATGTTGTATACTTTTCCCAAGGCCAGCAAATCTATAGGCTTACAAGTTACCTGTAGCTTGCCCTAGTTTGACAAGATTGACAAGACTAATACAACCTATCAGATTCTCTCACTTGGCAATTTAAAATAAGAGAACAAGACAGTTAGCTCTGGGAACTAAGCATGAAGGAATGGCACGAGATAGAATTACGTATATGAAGAAAGGTTGAATTCATGAAGAGGCCGAAACCATGTGGGGAACTTAGATAGAATTATGAAGTAGGGAAATTTATACAGAAAAGAAAATGAGAATAAGGGGCAGGAAAATGAAAGACACTCATGGTCAAAACCTGACATCAATGGGGAAAGTAGTAGCTGGGAAGCGTCAAAAGTCTTGCTCTTGAAGTTTCCGAAACTATAACGAATCCTTCCAGTATTAAAAGAAGAGTCTTGTCCTCATAAGATCTAATTTGTTTCTTACGCATAGTTTTACACATTTCCTTTGTCCTACATATACATTGACAAGATGGACATTTTTATACATATTTTAAAAATAAATGCTTCATTATTTGAAATAACTTCAGTGTATCTCTGATTTTTTGTGAGCAAAAGTGCCAAAATATGACATGGAATTGTTTTTTCTACACTTGTGCACACACCTGCCCCATCAATAATAATAAATATCAGGGGTTAACGCACCCCTAAAACAAGAACATTTTATTCTTGTTTGAGTGCTTTTGTAATTTTAATTTATTGTTCTAAAAATCACATGTAACATACAATTTCAAAAAAATTATTATTTTATAGTTATGTATAAGTATCAATATAGGAGTAAATAATAGATCAGTAAAAATAAAGAAAACCTAGTATTATTAAAGGATAACATCTTATTTTTATTAAAATATGAACTAAATGTAATTACTAACTTTTTAAAATTTGTTTTATAAATCGAACTAGACATTTCACACAATTTGGTGGTACATATTTAGAAGACATCATCCGTTTTTGTGGACCATTGTGTTAGGCAGCCACTAGGCTGACCTCGGTGATCATCATCTCCTGGTGTTTATGTTCTTTTGCAATTTCCTCCCCTTGAGGGAGGTCTAGGATTGTTGATTTGCTTCTAACAAATAGAAATGGCAAAAGTGATGGAACATTGCTTCTTAGAGTAGGTTAGAAGGAGGCTTGGATTTTATTTTGTATGCCCACTTTAGCTCTCTTAGTTGCTAGCTCTGGTGGAACGTGAGCTGACCTGTAAAGGCTATACAATTAGCCATGAGTTGGGGCCTTCAGTCCCGTAGCCCACAGGGATTGAATCCTGCCCATGACTATATGAATGAGTTTTGGAACATATCCTACCTCATTCAAGTCTTCATAGGAGAACAAACCCTGGCTAATAACTTGATCATAGCCTGTGAGAGACCTTGGGGCAGTGGCGCCCTGCTAAGCCAGACTGGGATTTATGACCTATAGAAACTATAAAATAATAAATGTTTGTTGATATATGCCACTAAGTGCTGGAACAAATTTTTTTTATCAGCAGTAGATAACTAATACTGCCACCAAAAATGGTCAACTTTTATTGTTGAGAATTGTGAAGAATCCAGTTATAAAAAGAATCAAATGCCATCTTGTCATTTCTAGGAAGATAATAAAGGAGAGGTTCTCACTTGCCTCATCTACCATTGCTATACCTTCTGGCAATCACAAATTTAAAGCCTATAAACATCTCATGGTTATTATTACTAGACTAAAAAGTTATTATAACCAAATATTATGATCAATAAATAATAACCCATCATATTTATATTGGTTTCTCTAACTTTTATTTTTTGTATTTATCATAATGACTAACTTTCAGGGGAAAACAACATACATTTTCATCCATTGCACTTCAACTTTACTCATTTTTTTACAGAGCGTATTTTTATATGCATAGAATCTTGTAAGACAGATCAATGTGAAGGTTCTTCTCTAAGTTTGTAAAATTTTATTTGTGGTAGCTCTTTCCCTTGGTAAATATGATTTCATATTTTCTTCTTTTGTGGGTTCTTTATTTATGTCCATTGTTATTATACAAATCACTTTAAATCTTAGTGGCAAAAATAACAACCATTTATTTGCCCGTGAATCTAAAATTGGGCAGGGCTCTTTTTTGTTCCATGTGATTGACTGGAGTCATACACACAGTGCATTTGTCTGGGAGTTTGACTAGAGTTGAAATATTCAACATGCTTTACGTCACATGAAATGTGCCTCAGTGGCTATATGCCTCGAACAGCTATGGGCTAGTCATGCAACTCTTTTTTTCTCTGCTTGATTTCTATGGGAGAGTAGCCAGACCTTTTTGTGTGGTACCTCAGGGCTCCAAGAGATTGAAAGGTAAAGCTGCCAGGCCTTTTAAGGGCAAGGCATGGAACTGGTTCAGTGTCAGTTTAACTACATTCTATTAATAAAAATAAATCCAAGACTCACTCAGAATATTGAGAGGACCAATGGACAAGATCTCTTAATGGGAGGAGTAGCATCTGCATACAGGAATAGAAGAGTTGATGGTGGTCATCTTTGAGATTTATATATCACAGGGCCCAGGAGATACCAGCTTTATCTACATGATGCCTGTTCTGGATTATAGTTTCTACAAAGAAAGATTTGGTAATAGGCAAGCTTTTGGAAACACACACACACACACACACACACACACTCCAAATGAATATCAGTATCTCCATGCTTTGTAGATTTGAAATGATAACTCTAAGACCGTAAATCCTAGAAGAGAATTCAGAAGAGACTGAAACATTTTTAGATGGGGAAAGGGATATTGAAGTCCCAAAATAAACACTATCTGTGTGGCGGTGGAGTCAGCAGAAACTTTAAAATTTTGTGGGGAAAGATGATGAAAGGAAAGCATTGAGGGAAAAAAAAAACTAGGCAAAGATAATCTTTAAAGAGAACAGTGTCTGCTTCTGTAGTTTAAACAACTGAGAAGAGAAGCAGTTTTTCTGTCAAAAGATATTAATAAAAGAAATAGCCACATGATATGTTCTAGAGATTTATGGCCCACATTGTGATTTTTTTTGGAGTCCCTGTTGCTTCCAGAAGCATGTTCACATTGTTAAAAATATAGTGGAAGTGAGATAAACTGTTTGTAATCCTAAAATTTTAGCTTGCTCTAAACAGTAAAATCTTATCTTATTTTGGAGGAAGATTGAGAAGGTTGCTATCAGTGAGTAAAAGTAAATGGAAGGATTTACATAAGGTATTTGAAATAGGATATAATGTGCACACTATAGAGTTCAGGGAATTTGTGGAATTCTGGTATCAAACAAATAAAATTACAACACTTTAAAAACTGAACTAAGGGAACACTCCAAGACAATTAGATTGATGTCCAAAACCTATACTATTTATGCAATATTTATTTTGTATATTGCAATTAAACCATCTAATCAATTAGTATATAATTGTATTCCAGAACAATTTATATTAAATAATTTGCTAGGAAATGCATTAAAATGTTGATTTTATTTACATATACATTTTATTTGAGATGTAATTATATACTTTAAAACATACACATTTAAAGTGTGTAATCCAATAGTTTTTGGTATGTTTATAGAATTGTGCAACCATTACTACAATTTAATTATAGAACATTTTCATCATTCCCCAAATAATTCTGGCACACATTAGCAGTCACTTCCTATTTCTATCCACCACCCCACAGCAAGTCTAAGCAACCAGTAATCTATTTTTTGTCTCTATAAATTTGCTTATTCTGGACACTGCACAAAAATGTTATCATTATATTGTCATTGTGAGTGGATTCTGAAATCAAATATAATGTTTTCAAGATTCATTCATATTTTAAGATGTATAACTGCTTCATTCTCTTTAATTGCTGGATTTTTATTGTATGGATATATCACATTTGTTGTGTCCACTCAAAAGTTGATGGACATTTATTTCAACTGTGTCTATTTTTTTGACTATTATAAATAATGCTGCTATGACCACTCATGTATGAGTTTATATAAGAATATGTATTTTAATTTCTATTGGCTATACCTAGGAGTGAAATTGCTGGGTCATACGGTAATTCCATGTTTAATATTTTGAGGAACTTCTAAAATGTTTTCCTAACTGGCTTCACCATTTTACCTTTCACCAGAAATAAATGAGGATTCTAATTCCTCTACACTCTCTTGTTATTGTCTGTCTTTTGATTACAAGAATCCTCAAAGTATTAAAGTGGTATCTCACTGTGGTTTTCATTGACATTTTGCTAATGACTAATGGTCTTAAATATCTTTTCTTGTACTTATTGGGCTTTTGTGTATCATCTTTGGCGAACTGTCTGTTCACATTCTTTGCCCAATTATTTTACTATTGAGTTGTAACTGTTCTTTATATATTCTGGAGACAAGTCCCTTCAAATGTATTATTTAAAATACTAGCATTCTGTGGGTTAGCTTTGAACTTCCTTGATGGTATTTTTTCAAATACAAACATTTCAAAATTGGATTTAGTTCAGTTTATTTATTTTTTCTTTGTTGTCTGTGATTTTGGTGTTACATCTAAGAAAATGTTGCCTAATTCAAGGTCATCATGATTTGCTTATATGTTTACTTCTTAAAAGTTTTAGAGTTTTAACTCTTACATTCACATTGATGATACATTTTGAATTAATTTTTATGTATGGTGACAGGTAGGAGATCTAACTTCTTCATTTTTTTCTTGCATCTAAGTATCTATTTATCCCAGCACAGTTTGTTAAAAACGCGATTATTTCCCAGTGGAAATAGTAAACATATCAAATATATATATATATTTGGCTTTTTGACACATTTTGAAAAAATGAATCTTGACGTCAAAGGGTTAAAGGGCCTGCACACAGACTTACTCCCTGAGGGACTCACTCTCTATGTGTTCCAATGCTGGGGCAGCAGCTCTAAAAGAACCAAGAGAAAAGAGACAAGAGGAGTAACTGAATTGTCTAGCTTCAGGGCAAGGGCTAAAAGGACAATTTTTCTCCCGGACACAAATGCTGGCAGAAGCCATTGTTTCTTTGTGGAGTCATCCCCCCACCCAGCCTGCACCCACAGGTAGGCACCATATCTGAGTGTCATCAACCTGGCAAGCACTGGTAGCTACACCCTGGTAGTTCCCCAAGACCCCACTTCACCCAACTTGCAGCCCACCCAAGTAGAGTCCAGTGGCTTATCCATGGCCAGTTTTGGCTCATACTACAGACTTTCCTAAAATCTCAAAGGTTCACAACCCCCAAACAAGAAATAGCTGGACTTGGTGTGCCCTATACCTCTTGCTAAGCAGCCCCAAGCCCAGCACTGGCAGCAGCCAGCTTCGCTTCACAGCTTAGCTTCTCCTAGGCTACTCCATGCTCAGCAGAAGTGGCACCCATCTGCAGATCACTTTGTAACTCATACCACGTGGCTTTTCATCAAGATACAGGCAGCAGCTGACCTGCGCATCCGTAAGCGCCTTTCCCCTATAGGCCCCAGAGCTAAAACACCTGGTGGCAAGCTTCAGACCAAACCTAAGCACCACCTAACCACCTCCACAAGTGACACACCCAAAGGGCAGACTCTGCAGGTACCAGAGCCCCAAAAAGCAAATCCTGCTCAATAGGGTCAGGCCTTGCACAACAGTTTCTCCACTGTAATTCATGGCAAGTCCTCACAGCCAGTCAGCATCAGCATCAGTTTCTCCCCTTGAAGTGTCAACAGGAGAGGGTGAGGACTTCTTTCATTGATGTGTCAACTTCTTTCATTGATGTGTCAATCAAAGCTCAACTATAGTAGGAGGGCAAACACAAGGGGTGTACCTGGAGCATCTGACTCTGAGGACCAGGAAGAGCCCCATAAAAGCCATTACGTAAGGCCACCATGAGACTGTCAGAAAGACCATCATGAATCAATCAACAATCAAATGTTGGTGAGGATATGGAGAAAAAGGAAGCCTTGTGCACTGCTGGTGGAATGACAAATTGCTGCAATCACTATGCAAAACAGTATGGACATTTCTCAAAAATTAAAAAATAGCACTATCTTATGACCTTGCAATTCCTTTCCTGAGTATACATCCAAAGAAAACGAAAACACTAATTTGAAGAGATATATCTACACCTGTGTTTACTGCAGCACTATTCACAATAGCCTACATGTAGAAACAACTGAAATTCCTATCAACTGATGACTGGGTAAAAAATTGTGGAGGGGGACTCCCTGGTGTTGTAGTGGCTAGGCTTTGGTTCTCTCAATGCTGCAGCCTGGGTTTGATTCCCAGCCAGGGAGCTACCTAAAAAAAAAAAAAAAAAAAAGAAGGAAATCATGATACATGTATACAATGGAGTATTACTCTTCCATAAAAACAACTGAAATCTTACCATTTGTAACAATATGGATGGACTTAGAGAGTACTATGCTAAGTAAAATAAGTCAAACTGAGAAAAGACAAATACCATATGATCTCACTTATATGTGGAATCTAAAGAATAGAATAAATGGGCAAAGAAAACAGAAACAGACTAATTGATAGAAAACAAACTGATGGTTGCTAGAAAGGAGGGGGTTCGGGAAATGGGCGAGTAAGGTAAAAGAATTAGGAAATTCAAATTGATGATTACAAAATAGTCATGGGGATGTGAAATACCATGTGGGAAATATAGTCAATAATATTGCGAAAACTATGTATAGTGTCAGATGGGTTATTAATAAACTTATCAGGGTGTTCATTTCATAAATATGTAAATACTTAACCACTATGCTGTACACCTGAAACTAATATAAAATAATCTTGGATGCCAGCTATAATTTAAAAAATATATAGTCACAGAATGTAAAGTACAATATAAGGAATACTGTCAATGCTACTGTAATAGTTATGTACGATGTCAGATGGGTAGTAGACTTGTTAGGGTTATCACTTTGTGAGGCGTGTAAATGTCTTATCACTATGTTGTTTTGCACATCTGAAACAAATAATAAAAGATTATAATAAAAAATAAAGTAAAATGAGATAAAAACCAAAATAAATAAATACACAAACCAGAAACAAATGCATAGATACAGAGAGCATTTTGATGATTGCCAGAGGGCATAGGGGTTAAGGGGATAGGCGTAAAAAGGGAAGGAATTAAGAAGTGCAAATAGGTAGTTAGAAAACAGTCACGGAGATGTAATTACAGCATAGGGTATATAGTAAAATATATTGTAATAACTATGCATGGTTTCAGAGTTATGCTAGACTTATTATGGTGATCACTTCATAAGTTATATAAATGTCTAATCACTATGTTGTACACCTGAAATGAATAATATTCTATGTCAACTGTAATTAAAAATTTAAAACATATTTAAAAATAAAAAAGTATCTAAAAAGCAAATTATTTTGAAAACAATGAGATAAGATAAAACCAAGGGAAAGTTAATTGGTAAAATAGAGGCCATTTGTAACAACAGAAAACAATGAGGAAGTAACCTTAGAGGGGATTTATTGAACTATAAGATAGATTAAAGCATTTAACCTAGAATTAGTTTTGCATGCATAAAAAAAATAAGTATAGATTCTGGTCACATAAATTGTCATCTTGAATATATACTGTTTGCATGGTTAATCACTTGGATAACATTATTCTGTGACAAATTTTAGAAGCTATCACTCACGGCTTTTAAAGTATGGCAAACAATATTCAATAATCTTTATTTTTATGATACATTCAATGAAAGAAAACTATAATAAAATTTATTCATACTTAATAATGGTTACAGACAGGTATGTAATTTTTTTCTTTTGATAAGTGGGTATACATCCTGAAGTCATGCTACATAATCAAATCTTATTTATTGTCTGAGACTATAAATAGTTGTCTAATTCTATAAAAATTTTAGCAGCAGTAGAAATTAAATCAACTGTTGGTCCAAAGTTCTACAATTTAAGCTTGTATTTTACAGTTAGCCAATTAAGAATACACAATTGAAATAATAAAGTAAAATGAATCATATTCCCACCTTTCTCTTTGTTTCCCAAGTTCTATATACTCAGGTAATTTTCACAAGCAAATTTTATAGGAGATATTAATGTAAATGTTATCAAATGATATTTACTCTAGTATTCCTTAAATGATAGACTTACACTAGCTTTTGGAGCAATTAAATCTTAAAAATTAAAATTAACTGGTGTAAAATATATTGGACACACATTATTGTGTTTTTATAGTATGTCTCTTAGTTTGGATAGACATTTTGGAAATAACCAGCCTGAATATTTGAAATGGACAGAAGGGAAGTGAATAGGAAAATCTCTGAGGAAATATAGTAAATATTGTGGTCTACTGAATATGTGCATTACACTTGAATAGTTTACCAGAGATGTGTCAAAGATTCATGTAGTGCTGAAATTTTATTTTTCTATTCATTATATGAACTGAAATGCTTTCTGCATATAAATGACTCTATAGTTTGTTTTGATAGCCACAGTCACTTTGTAACTCTAAAAATTAACTCTGTGTACAACTAGAAAATACTGTTTTCTAACCAGGAACAGAGAAATACTGTTTATTATTACTCTCTTTCCCCCACCCCTCGTACATTGGGAAAATCTGTGAATAATAGCCAACAATTATAGAATAGATAGTTTTACAATTGCTATATATATATGTAAATATATATATGATCTTGCCTTGAAATTAAGAGATAGGATCACATTCAGCCTCATATTCTACACTTTACGGTGCTCATTTTCAAGTTTGATTATGAATTTTGTAGACAGTAAAATTTGGCATGCATGCTTTACTGAATGTTTTCTTAGCAAATATCCTTTTTTCCCAATGATTTTTGGTGTTAAGGGAAAATATTTTCAGTGAACAATTTGTGGTTAATGCCCTTTCCATGGGTAAAATCCCACTGAGAAGTGCTCTAGCTAACTTGCTCTGGATTGTGTTCCAACTTAGTTTAAGGGACTTTAGGGGACACACTCCTGCTGATTCCACTGTTCTTTCCTGTCTTCCTTTTTTTTGTAATCTTGACCCAAAAACTATTTTAAGTGATGTCTGATTTGGCTTCCTGTGGTTTTCAAATGTTCACTGGCAAAGGATTATTGAAAAAATGTGTGACTCTCCCTTTCTTTTCTTGAATTCAGAGTTTCTGATGTTGATATTAATGTTAAAGGGTCATCCACAAAGAGACAAAGAACACTAATGTTCTAAAGCCTCTCAGCTCTTCTCCTTTATCACAGCTGGGAGACTCCAAACCATTGGGATCAAATATCTTCTATTACCTCCTTAAAAACATCAGCATCTGTGTCATTATTGGTCTGTAGATTGTGGGGATTATTCTTCAAGTATTCCTTTCTGTATAATTCATCAATTAAAAGCTATAGAAACATGGAATTTTAGAACTAAAAGGAACCTTAAAGGTCAAATAGTTCAATTCCTTTACTTTTATAGAGTTAGGAAATGGAAGCCTGTAGTAAGTTATTTGTGCATGGACATAGACAAAGATACAGAAATGGATGAGAAAATAGTGTTTCTGTGTATAGCAAGGGAACTCCACACTGACTGCACTTGTATCACTACTGTGTTTTCCCTTGTTTCCTTAATACCTACCTACCTTATCCAACTTTGCTCAGATGCTGGGAACTCTCCTGATATGGTAGCTGAGATGAAGAGATAAAAAGCTTTAATATTAAAAACTCACAGAGTTTTAAATTACAGCAAACATAAATATCATTTGTATCTCTAAACATGCTATAGATAATCGAGTTTCATAATAAGAAAAACTGGTAGTGACTTTTATCCAAAATGGCAGTGGCATTTATCTAAAAGTATAATAAGAAATCTTTGTTGAATACCAATTATGGCCTTAGGCAGATCA
This sequence comes from Lyroderma lyra, assembly GCA_004026885.1. NCBI lineage: Eukaryota > Metazoa > Chordata > Mammalia > Chiroptera > Megadermatidae > Lyroderma > Lyroderma lyra. Next base: position 122,771 of record PVJL010003485.1, read on the forward strand.
CTATAGGAATAGTGCAAGTAGACTTTCAATGAAGGCTATCTACCACAATTAGGTTGATCAATATAGTTTACCCAATGAGTTTAGACTGATGAAACATCCTCAGGACTACTAAGAAAAAGAATAATCACAATCTTCCATTGCATAGTTCTTTAAGGTAGGTTAACTGGAAAGTTAAATGACTCAGGATGAGTCATATAGTAATGCCTTTTGGTAACTTATACGGCAATGGGGACTTGCAGGTTACACTTGTAAAAGTAATTCCATAAATTCCTTCCCACTACAGTGAAAGCATATTTCAATGGAAGACAGACTAAAAGGAAAATGAAAATATGCCTGACTTGCAATATAATGCAAACATGTCTGTTCCAAAAAAAAAAAATAGAAGAAAAAATAAGAATCTTATTTTTATTTGAGATATAATAGAAAAGATTCAGAGAACCAAAGAGGAAGTCTGGGCAATAAACTGTTTTCCTAAATATGCTCAACGATTTTGACATACACAATTCGATAAATGTTTGCAATGTTTTTGTCAATTCTGCTCATTACTGGCTTACCTAAACTCTCCTAATCAGTGATAGTTTCTCTCCCTTCAGAAAAATGTTTAATCTGTTTGTACATTTTCTTCATGGCATTATCCCCATAAACTTGGACTAACATGTTCCTGATTTCACTTCCACTCTTGCCAAGTTTAACAAGAAACTTGATGTTCATTGCTGTAGTTCAAGCTTCAACATTCTCACGACGGCACACAAAAACACGTAACAACAAAAATGAACACCACTCAGCAAGACACTGCCCCATGTCAACACAAATACAACTGTGAGACACAGAAACTCTCCTGAGTTGTTAGCACAGCACATGATGGCAAGTTTGTAAACTTAATTGTCAGACCTCATACTTGGATCAATTCAGAACCTTTTTATAAAAGTGATTGCCAGTTCAAGCCTCTGAGCTTTTCTATCCATCACTTGAATAGTAGAAAAGGTCAAACACTTGAATACTAACACCTGAGTATTTAGGGTAAGGCTGCATGCAAATGGTGATAAGATCAGAAGTAATGTTCTCAATTAAAGTAGCTCGAGTCCATCTGAGCCTATGAGTCTTTTCCTAGCCAGGTAAAAATAAACTCCTGTAACTCTGAAATTTACTAGTCTTTATGGTTCTTAAACTTTAAATGCATAAGAATTCCCTGGGGTGCTAGTTTAAAATGCAAAATCCCTGACCCTTTTCATAGGTCATGTCTTGGCTGTGAGACCTGTGCAGTAGCATAGGGACCCATGATCACAAGGGTCCCCCAGTTGGTTTAATGTTCTGCTTCACTATCTTGAAATTATTTTATTTTGAACTAATGTTTTTTTAAGTGAAGACCAATGGGGCTATTGGGGTTGTGCATTACCAAAGTGAATACATGCAATGTTTGCCCACTATTTCTTGCACACCATTTACACATAGCATTTGTGATGCTCCATCATCACAGAATTCTGGTGATGTTCAAGTGTTCAGTCAAAATCAAAGTGACTACAAGGTAAGCATGTTACATCTATAACAAAATCAAGTAAACAGGTAAACAGACAAACTCAAGAGGAGTTTGTTCAAATTTCCTTCAAATTGGAACTTGCTTTGAATGTAAAGATGGAAATGGCATTCTAAAAAACATGATCAACCAATGAACCCCATCATTTCTTTTTTGTTACTTTTCTGTATTGACCAAGCACTTATGCTGCAAAGGATGGCCTGGAAGGAAAAAGAAAGATAAGGCAACCCATAGTTTCTTTCCTTTTAGTCCTTTCTTACTCATCACAAAGCATAAAGTAGTTAGTGCTGGTAAAATGTATGCGTATCAGGAAATGAGATAACAACTGTGTTAGTTTTATGGAGCATTAATTTTTCTCAAAAGAATAAAATACATGAGTACATATTGACTAAAATTATGAATTGAATAAGTTCAGTAATTCCATATACATGTTAAGTGTTCTTAATTTTTAAATTTTAAACTGACATTACACAATTGTAAAAATGATGGTAAGTGCGGAGATGGGGTTGTAGAAGAGGGTACAGGGAGTCAAATATATAGTGTTGGAAGGATAACTAAGTTTTGGTGGTAAACACACCACCAAATACAATATATAGATGATTATACAATTATATCCTTGTAACCTCTACAACTTTACTAACCGATATCACCCCAATAAATTTAATAAAAATTTAAAAAGTTCTAAAATAAAAAAGAATTTTACATTTTAAATTTTCTTTACTTAGAACAAAATAGCAAACAGCAAACATCATGACAAGGTAAGAGAGGCCCACAGCACAAAGGAAAAGGCTTTACAATTTAAAGGCATTTTTCTCCTGCTTTTTAAACAAGGACACCAGGTTTTCATTTTGCAGTAGGTGCTGAAAATTACTGTTTCAATAGGTGTAAGGCGGGACTAGATATCTGCATCTTTAAGGAGCTGTGATGCAGGTAGCACATAGGGCACACTGTCCCTATAGGACACAATTGATTCCTGTAAAATATGCCCTTGTATTATTATTTGTGTTTATATGGATATAGCTCTGATCCTATAAGATTGCAAGACCCATCAAGGTAAGACATAGGAGGGAGCGACCCCACCAAAAACCGGAATTATCTTCTGGAGGATGGGCCCGGTGTAGTACAGGCTTCCCCTGCTAGGTGAGTGTTCTAGGAACCCACCTGCATCAGTGTACCAGCTGGTTTTGTTTTAAGAGGCTGCATTTGGTTTCAGTAAAAAGTTTTTGGAGACTCTTTCCATGTGTTTGCCTGTTTCATGATAGGTAATTTACCTGAACACATGGCATGATAATGCACCTGCCCACTTCCTGCTGAGTGTTCATCAGTTTTTTACTAAAAACGCCACGATCCCTGTTTCCCATTTTTCCTATTCAACCCTATCTCACCAGAGCAACCATTTTTTGTTTTTGTTTTCTCAGGTGAAAACGTCCTCAAAGGGAAATATTTTGCCAAGATGGAAGTGGTGAAACAAAAAGCAGGAGAAGCACTAAAATGCATTAATATCAACAAGTTCAAAACCTGTTTTTAGAAGTGGAAAAAGCATTTCAATAGGTGTATTGCATCAAATGGAGAGTACTTTGAAGATGACTGAAGTTTGAACACATAAAAATAAGTACACAATTTTAATAAATTCTGATATTTTGGGGGTCCCCCCTCAAATGAAATATTTTAGGTATCTTATAGTTTTACTGAATGTTTTCCATATGGTTCCTTTTAAAAAATATTAATGATATTATAAAGAAACATCTGACAATAGTCTAAGCAAATAGCAGTGAAAAAAATTTTTACAATAAGATTACATTTTAAAAAGTATTGTAATCAATTGTGACTATCATGATATTTTTGAATAGTATCCATGAAAGTCATACTGATAAAGTCATTTCCATCCAAAAAACTGTAAACATGACACATTTCTTCCAATTATTTATAATTTAAAAAGGAACTATTCTATGCATAAATGTGGATTCATGCTTTAAAACAAGATTTGTTTGGAAGAATTTTAGTGACACACCTGTTTTTCTGAGTGAAATCCTACACATAAATTCACTATTTTAAATAATTATTTGAGAACTGTTCTTTTGAAAGAAAAAGCTGAGCTCCACCCACTAGACTCCAGCCTTCCTTCCTATCTACAGCATGTCAAGCACAATTTGAGAAGGAGATGGTATTGAGTTTACATATAATAAAATCAATAGATAGTTACAGTCAACACCCCAGATATGGTCAACACCCCTCCTTCAATCCTTCTTATAAGGTTTAAAATACCCACACTATCACTTAAATTAAATTAAATGTTTAAGTTAAATTTAATTATGTTAATAGTGACTTCTAAATTAAGCTTAAATGCCTGGGAAATCTGGAGGAAAAGATTCTGCTCATTCCAGGACTTAAGATGTTAAGCATTTTTAAAATAGGCCTACTAATTTTAAAAATGACTGTTTAAGTAAATTCAAAACCAATGACCACCTGAGTCATCTGTGCGACTGAATTTCATTTTTATTCTCTTACTTTTAAAACAGTGCACAAAACAAGAGATTAATTAGTTTGGAGTTCTGCCATCTAATCTTCACAGAATGAAATCACTAAGGATACTCTCTTACAAATGGGAATGTGTGGAGTTATTCATAAATTCAGCAGCCCTTTTTGAAAATGTCTTGGAAAGTGTTTCATACATGAATGCCCCGTAGGGTGTAATCATTGAATACTTATTGAAGATTACATATGGGCTTTAGTCCTGTGAAAAAGGTGATCTGAGTAATAACGGATTGATGGATATGAAAGGCTCACGTACTTCTGATATTCCAAGCCGATTATCTGTGAACTAAGGAGGACTTCAACAATACTTCATAATGACTCATTTGGAGCTGTTACAGTCAGTTAGGTTAAAATTCCTGTTCAAATATTGGACTGCATATGGTTAGTCAAGGCAGATGAAAGCAAGTTTGTGCCTATAGGCATGCTGTCAGTTAACAGCCCCAAACCACAGACCTCAGTCAGTTTGTACAGTCCTGAGAAAAGGGGGTTATTTTATTTGGGACTATATTCACAAAACCATACCTTGGAGCAAATGTATCCCACCTTTCATAAATTTTTAATTTCACAGGTTTCATCTCTTTAACCAAGACTGTAATTTCTCTGGCTATACTTTGATCGATATAATCCACTAGTTCTAACTCAGGCAGTAGTTTTTTCTTAAGTATGTATAGTATGACTAAATTATACTACAGAGAGGTTTTGAGTAGCAGTTGATGCAAATAAGCATTTTCCCCCAAAATTTCATGTTTCACAATAATAACTATCACTACAGCTTAAAATTAAGAGATTGTGATAAGGAAAAGTTTTACATTCTGATCATGTAATACAATGCTTTTCTTATTGTATACCAACACAGGGTGTTTGAAGAAAGTGTGTGTATATACAAATATATATGTATATACACACACATAGGTACATATTTTTAATTTATTGTTACACACACACACACACACACACACACACACACACATACACACACCCCTTATTTATTCTAAAAACTAGAAAGACTTTTAGAGACAATATGTTGAAACAGCTTGACATGGCATTTTGTGAAGAGATGGAAGATGAAGTTCATGTGGGGGAAAATTGGTCATGAATATTTGAAATGATATGAAGTAAGAAAAATATTGACAAATCCATTATTGTGCTTCCAATCATGGGAAGGAGAGCTAGATTATCATACAGAATGCTGTCTTTCACATGCAATTCAATTACTATTGAAAACAAAGAAAGGTATTGACTTTGTCAACAAAGGACATACACTTTTCACTGCTTAATAGCAATTAGATATTTCGACTATGATGTCCAGGACTATTTCAGAGAGAATATGATTTCAGTCTTTCTCATCACTCTCTTACCTTCTTCTAGATCACAACCTATGTCCAGTCATGTCTTCATGAGTATATGAACTATGTATTGGTTATAAGTGCCTGCCTCTACACACACACACACACACACACACACACACACACACACATATGCAAGGTATTCTGCCCAAATACTTCATTAAAGGAAAACTAATATTTAAAAAATGCCTTCACTGCTGTTCTTTAAAAAATGTCCACATGCCAGTCAAAAATAGAACAATAATAGGGGAGTTCCCTGGTGGCGTAGTGGCTTAAGGCTTCAGCACTGGCGCTGTCAGTGCTGCGGCCTGGGTTCAATTCCCAGCCAGGGAGCTACCCACATACCAAAAAGCAAAAAAAAAAAAAAAAAAAAAAAAAAAAAAAAAAAAAAAAAAAAAAAAAAAAAAAAAAAAAAGAACAATAATAAAAATGATCTAATTATAGTTCAATTTTATATGCTGCCATTGCAACTTTAATATATTCAAACACATCTCTGGTCATTATTTCCGAAGTCAGTAAAGATTAGTGATATCAGAATATCAGAAATGTTTTATACACTCCCAATACTTCATCTTAACTTCTACTTTTTGTCTTCTATCAAATATTCATTTAATCATTCTAAAAACAATGTTTGATCAAAGATGAACTGTTTCAAAAACTCATATTTTTTCAGTTCCTTGTTGTGCCTCTTCATCCCATGGAGCAATTGAAGAAATGCTGTTCACTGTTGACTGGTACTCAAATACAACCAGTAAAAATGAAAAACCAAAAACAGCTTTTAAACACTAAATAGACATATTGCTTTGAGCAAAAATGACATGCCTGATTTTTCTTATAAAGTGAAACAGCCTGACAGCATTCAACTTTCCTTCCCCCTTTCATGACCCCGATAATTTTTTCCTGGCACCATTTGAGTCTTATACGTATATATTTACTTCCTAACTATCCACAGCAAAGGAATACGGGTAGTCATATTGCAGATACATGAAGGACAAGGCATTCTCCCTTGCCCTTTCCCAGTTGTGCTGGCACTTGCCGACAGTTGTAAAAACTGCTGTTGTCATAACCAGAGACAAGTCCAAAGGCACACAGGGAACAGACGTATGCTATAATAATAACAAGGTGCCACTTAAAAATAATAATTTTGAGCTTAGGGCTACATTTAAACCTTCAGGTACAGTTCATGAAATTCATAATGTGGGAGAGTGAGTACTGGTGGTGTCTTTGGAAGTCTCCAGGGAAAAAAGACTCTGAGATATTGTTATCATTATCACCATCTTGCTAACTGAATCACAGTTAGTGCTTTGGTTATTACACCTAAGGGAGTGACTTACTACCCTCTAGGTTGACATAAAGGGCAAAAAGAGATTCTTTCATTATAGGAAGGTGGAACGAATTCAGGACACACAAAGGAAAAGACATTCTATTCAATCTCAATCTTTTAAAAATAGAGAACTAAATTAAGCTGAATATGCAATCCTCAGTTTGGCCATATAAATTAATCGAGCATATGTTTCAACTGAACTGAATACAGATGGAAATCTTGGTACAGTTAGATACACTTTTCCTTTGCAGATATATACATCTTATTTTTATAGAAATGCAGAAACAAAAGCAAAATAAAATAGGCAAGAAGATTTCATATAAAAGCAGAGTCGTACTTGAAAAAAGGATGGTAATGTACTACAGATTGCAACACATTTTTTTTAATTTCAGCTAGTTATGTTGTAAAATTGTAAGATGCTGTTGGAATAGTTCAATCAAATAAAGTAAAAATAATATTGATGAAAACTGCTTTCATTTTTATTGACTCATAAACATTAGAGTATAAATATATAGAATTCTTTTCAAACTCTATAGATAGAACTTTAAATAGCTGGAAAAAGATATAAATTTTATGTTATACTTGAACCTGAAATATAAGACGGTCACTGTATTTTGATGGTGAGAAGTTGAGCCCTTTAACAATCTCTTATTTTACTCAGGAACTATAAATTTTAGTCCTTTCCTTGATGTAACAAATTTTATTTTCTGATTATTTGTTTCCTATTGTGACCCCAATTTATTTTAAAAGAAATTATTAAGTGCTTTGTCTGCTTACAATAGTTCCAATATGGAATAGCAGATGAAACCAATGATTCCTCAAAGCCAAGTCTGGCTAAATTGCCATGATCTGAGAAATGGTTAAAAGATGAAAATGTCACTGGAAGTTTTCTTAATAACTTTCCAAATAAATCCTAATGATTAAGGCTTTCAAAGCACTTGAGATTCTTTAAAAATAATTTGTTTAAAAATAATGAAACTGGGAGGCTTTATAGGAAAGATACTTCTAAGATGAACACTTTTGACTGAAACAGGTGACCATTTGAATTTAGCTGTATACCATGGAAATAAAAATAGCTTTGCTTGATGATTTACTGAGCACTGGAGGCAATAGTCAAGTTCCTCAAACCAATTACACTGTCGAAGAGTGATGGCAGGAAACAGACCCTTTATCAGCAAACCTGAGTATTTTGCATCAATTTGTCTTTTAGTATTTTTAGATATAAATCTTTAATGTGGAATTTGTGTTCAAACAACATTCTCTCCTCTCACTTGGTGTTGACAACAGCAATAGGATTTGGGGATTTTGAGCACCATGGGGAAAAATTGTAATATGAGTAGAAATTAATATTGTTACATTATCAGAAGACTAATATCAAAAAAATTTTCTTCACTCAGAGCAACAAGGTATTTGGGCAAACAATGTAGGAGAAAAATATTTCAATTTTATCAAATAATATTTTATATAATATATAGATACGAATATAGATAGCTGAGAATGTGGATCCATTTTATAATGCATGATTATAAAAAATATATTTATATATTAATATTGATATCATTACTACTCAATGGTAGTTCTATTTTATGGCTCTTCATATTAAATCAAATATGCTATATTTTGACTCATGTCAGAATAGAAACAGAGCAATTCTTTTTTCTGTTGATTTTATCAGGAAACACTCTGATCTTCTGTTTTGAAAACTGTCAAAGTGAACGTAACATCAAATTGTTTAGATAACATATTCTCCAATATTAATTCAGCCTGGTATATTTACAGCATTTTGTTTAATTTTGAATAAATATAAACTTCTAAATGATGTGGATAAAAGATAATAAGAATAGGAAAGTTATTAATTGCATTATGAATTTAACCCTCGATGAGCATGTGCTTGAGAAATACTAAAAACTTAATAGAAGTTGGAGCACAGACTATCTCTACTTTCTTATTTCTAATTGATTTCAAATTGGTAGATAATATGAAACCAAAACTATGAATATTAGTTCATGTAGTGAAATATAGTTGAATTGCATAGTGAATAGGGGCATGATTAATGGATTTTATTATATAAAATGTGATACAGTTCTGCTCATAGTTATTTGGCTTGAAGGCCATCACAAAATAGTAAATACAAAAAAATGTGAAACATTATTAAATGCTTGTTTGTAGTTGATAATCCTACATTTAGCTTAAGCTTGATACAAGTTATATTTTTCCTGATAACCAAGTGTACAGCACTTACTTTTTAAAAAAATGTGACAAACTGAAATAATCAAAGTTTAATAAATTCACAATGTGTGAGGTCAAAGGCTATCTAATAGAATATGAATCTGCTAACCATGGTACATTTATCATACCTGTTTAAAAGCTTTATAATGTAATCATTTTTGTCATTTTCTTAAAAATTGTGTAGTAAAATACAGGGTCTAGCAGAAGTAACAGCTGGACTTGAGTTATGACATTTTTACAATGTCATAACCATACATGCTTATGATTTTGTAATAAAAGCTTTGGTATAGATTACCAGCTCATAAAAAAGGTGTTACTTCTGCTAGACCTTTTATATGTGAATTGTGCATGTGCTTCTGTGTGTGTATGTGTGTGTGTGTGTATGCATGCATCTGTATTTATAACCATAATAGGCACTTGAAATGTCTACACAATTACAAAACTTATTTTTTAGTGTTTATTTTTATCATTCCATTTGATTTCACTGTATTGTGCTATTGTGCGTGTTTTATATGTGTTAAAAGTCTAATTTTTCCTTTGTCTTATGCATTATATATGAATAGTTATATTAGGTAACTTGTATATACTTATTCTTACATCATATAGTTGCTTGCTAAAATTGTATGTTTAATGCCTGCTTGAGCCATTAAGTTTTGTGAATTCTATCTCATAGAAAGTTGTTACTATAATAAGTGAATATTATCCTTTCATTTCCATCGCTGAATGGAGGATATCATTAAGAAAATTTTCCAATGAATGATCTAAAGAAAAAGTTTGATTATTTTTGTTTGAAGGAAATGCAAAAGGATTTGCGTTCTCAAGCGATGGGTATCACTGATGTATAAAATTGTGTCTTGCTTTTGCTTTATTTGATCTTATTCTGGTCTCAAAAGAAAAGCAATTTTCAAAAGTAAAGTAAAAAAAAAACAACATTAATAGATATGTGTTGTGTTTAGTAGACCATTCAGAAACCAATGACTTTATTTCTCAGTGCCCAGGGATAAAAAGGCAACAAATTTTCTGCTGATGATTTCAATAATCTTGCATTCAAAAGCCTAGAAGCTTGGAAACCAGAATCTGGCTAACGTGATTCTACACTTATTTACCAAGGGACATTATACACTTGTAATATCTTTAGTTCTAAAGTAGTATTAATGATCTTTGTTTTGAAAATCTTAAGTTCACATGGTATTTATGTACTGTAGCATATTCCATAATATAGTCAGGTATTTGTAGTTAAGTCGTCAGATGTCAGTTAGCAGTGTCCTCTTAAACAGAGAAATCAGGTTTAACTGAACTTATATTTTGAACTTCACTTTTCTTAGATGACCTCACAGATGTTCAAGCTGAAAATCTCTGCATATGGACATTGTGCCTGGGTGCGTCAAAAGCTAAGTGCAACACCTACCATATGTTTGAATTTTGGTTGTAAGTAGAGAAACAATAGCCTCCTAGATCAATATTTTCCAGAATTTAATCATTGAGAAAATATCTCTGTAGAATTTCATTAAGTTTTACACACGTGCACACACACACGTGCACACACATACACACACACACACACACACACACACAGAATTTTATGGTCAAGTACAACTCTTAAATAAATAAAGGCATATGAGTCTCTCTATAGCAAGAATTCTCAGATACTATTGTTGCAATTACTTAAACTGTCTGCCAAGATATGCATATATTAGGTAAGATATTCTAAAATAAATTGGTTATAAAAACCATTTTTTTCATGGAATGTTACATCAGAATATTATTCTCTGGAATTCTATAGAAATAATATAAAGATTTTTTTTATTGTCACTAAATTCAACAGGCACTTTGAAATCACATCTTACTAAAATCTCATTAATATTTATCAGTTTTTATACCACTTCAATTTGGGTTTGTAGGACATTTTGCTTTCCTTCCATTTACAGAGAATAACAATTATGGCCATTTATTTGTTTTATTCTTTAATTTTTTTTTTTTTTTCTTTTTGGTATGTGGGTAGCTCCCTGGCTGGGAATCGAACCCAGGCCGCAGCGCCGACAGCACCAGTGCCGAAGCCTCAAGCCACTACACCACCAGGGAACTCCCCATTTATTTGTTTTAAACAATCCACCAAAAAGGTAATTCATCATGATAGCTCCCCATCTTTTTTTTTTAATTAAACATAGGTCACTGATTTGAATGAAATGTGCAAATTTGTAGCAAAGCTTTACAGTTACAAAAGAAAGTAAAAATTACCAAAGAATTGGACAAAATTAATGTTTATTCAAGCAGTGTGTCATATACTTAGATCCTTTACCAATGTTATATGAGAAAAAAAGCAAAACAAATAAAAAACAGTGATCAAAATCACTAATGTTATCAAGTAGGGAAACAATAATTTGATTTCATGATAGGAAGCAAACTTCTTTTTCTCTTACTAAATGAAGAGAAAAAAAACTTTATTCAAGTCTGGTCTCTAATATCATACAAGAAGACACACTTCATTGGGAGGTGGAATACACTTTGGGGTTACAAAGGTCCCACAGAATACCCACGCTCCTGGAAACTGCCTCTTCACATCAGGACTGAAAGTGGGGTGTCTGAGAATTCCTCATGTATTTAGGAAAACCACCAATTCTTTTAATCCCTAATCCTTCCTGTCCCAGAACTACAAACTTTCTAAACATCCCTTCATAGAGGATCATACTTAGAACTGATTATCACATTCCCTGTAGAAACCATCAAAATTAATCCAAATGCCGGGTATATCCTCTTTCATGTTAGCATCCTAAGTAGTTTAAGAAACACAGTTTTTTTAGTCTTCTTCTCAAGGCTCTATACATCCTCTGAAGTGACTCATTGTCTCACAATGTAAACTATTTCAGTGTGACTACTGAACCAAGAAAATCTCCTATACTCTCCATGTGTCTCAGTGTTCCTTCTGTTGTTTGTTCCACCTGAAATACAGATATGACCTAAGAATATTGCTTCCCCAGCAGTGCTCTGAAGTAGTCTCATATCCCAAGTGGCAATGGTCCCGAGTTGGGAGAAGTTTTCATCTCTCTTCAAAACAAGCAAATGACCAACAAAACGGCCTATTTAAAATGTATCAGGAGGATATTTGAATGTTTTTCCTAATAGTTATAAATATCTACCAAAAATACCATTAATCTTTTATCACCTTGCTTATTACCTTTCCTCCACCAGTATTCATATTCTTATTATTAGTGATATGTATCTATCTATACATGTATTATATATTAATATATACATGCTGTTCAGAAAAAAATCTAGCCATAATGCCTCTGTTTTTCATATTACATGACTGGATACTTTCTGGACAGCCCATACATACAATATGTGTGTGTGTGTGTGTGTGTGTGTGTGTATACACACACATACATGTATAAATATATATATATATTTGTGTATATATACATATGCAACACATGATAATTTATATTTTGTCCTTTTCTCATTTCCAGTAATTTTTACTTACACTTTACCTAAGTCACTCGTTTTTATCATCATTCCCTCCAGACATTATCATGATCAATATTTGGACCACCTCCAAAATCTTAATTTAAAACACCACTGTGTCTGACTTACACTTTCATATTAAATATAAACACTTCAAGAACTCTACCTCTCCAAATTCTTTGATTCTATCACGAACTTCATCCACTGAAAACAATAAGTCACTGCTGATCTCCCAGCTTTGGTAGTTACTTTCCTTATTACCAAGATTAAATTCCTTGGGCTGTTACCAAAATCATCTCTTTGCATTTCTCTTCCATTTCCCTACCTTTACTTGTTCTCTTTGATTGGGCTAGCTAAACCATAAATCCTACTATTTGCTTCTGCTCAACTGGCACCACAACAGCTGGGCAAGGCTGGAAAAAACAAAACAAAAATAAAAACAAACAAAAAACAACTAATTTGACTGTTCTCATTCTAACTATGATCACTGACCTTAAGAAAGTACTCATGATACATACTACATTTTTCTAGAGAGTGTATTTTCTGTCTCCTCTCTTGTTACCTTTCTCTACCCCCACCCTAACCAACTGCTCCCAGCAGTACTGAGAATTGCATTTGGTTTCAGGTTGTGGAAAATCATTAAATACAGTGGATTGATTTTCTCAATATCCTTTAAAGACCACCCAATTTGACTCTACTGAGACTGTTTTTATCAATGTCACCAGTGACCTCCAAATTGAAGGTATTCTATGGCCAATTTTCACTATCTTATCTCAGCTTATCTTATCTGACATTTGATGTCTGCAGAAGCATAGTATAAAATTGATTACTCTTTCTTTTTTTATTTTTTAATTTATTTTTTATTGTTAGACTTATTGGGGTGACATTTGTTAGCAAGAATTACATAGGTTCCAGGTGTACAGGTCTACAGTGCATTGTCAATGATTAGTTTCTCTTAATACACTTTATTCACTCAGCCACTGTGACACACATTTGTGTGTGTGTGTTTTTCTACTGCATTGGCCACTCCTTCTCAGTTATTTTTACTGGATAATCCCCTTTTTCCCATCTCTGAAAGTTAGAATACCCCAACTCTTAGTTGATTAATAATTTTTTTTATTCTTATATATTCACAACTGTGTCACATGACTTTAGTCATGATATATAAAATGATAACACAAAAAATTTATGATTCCAGTTTCAACTTTTCTCCTGAAATAAAAGTTTCCATATTTAATTGACTACTTGATATTTCTACTTGGATCTTACTAGGAACTTCAAACATAAAATACCCTAAACTAAACTTTTGATTACCCAAACCCACACCCCCTGCAGTGTACCACAGTTCAGTAGGTAGTATAACTGTTCACCCAGTTGTCCAAGTTGTTCTTGGAGTTATCCTTTACTTATCTTTTATACTCACACTCCATATTGGTCATTAAAATATACTTTGTTTCTGTATTCAAAATATTTCCTGAATCTGATCACATCTCACCTCCAACTTTCTGCATTATCACTTTTATCCAGGCTCCATTTCTTTTTTGCCTTTATTTTTCAAGAGGATTTTATGTGTGTCTATCTTCTATTTTCACTCTTTTCATTATGTATGTTATACGCTCTTTTAAAGGATGGTTCAGATCATGTTTCTTACCAACTTATTATCATCCAATGGCTTCTTGTTGGGTGACTGTATAAAAGAGTTTGAATAGTAAGTGCATATTGATGGATAGACCAGACCAGATATACTTTGGCCAAGATAGATAAATTTTGCCTATCTAAATGATTGATGGAAAAATCAGGAGAGTAAGGATTCACAGTAGAGAGATCAGAATCATAATAGAGTTGTTCTGTGGTATCCACGGGGAATTGGTTCCAAGACTCCTCTCATGGACCCAAGTTCTGTGGATGCTCAAGTTCCTTATATAAACTAGTATTGCCTTCACATATAAGCTTTGCACACATTCTCCTGTATACTTTAATTAAATTATCTCTACATTACTTATTCTACCTAATGCACTGCACTGCAAATTCTACATAAATAGTTGTTACAATGTATTATTTAGGGAATAATGACAAGAAAAAAAGACTGTACATTTTCAGTACTGAGGCAATCATCATAGGCCTAACCACATAGTATACATCAGCAGCAACATAACTGTAAGTTGTAAGTTGAATCCACTGATATGGAGCCCATTGATATGGAGGGTCGACTTTTCTAGAGATCTAACCATGAGCTTTCCAGGTTGTCATTTAAAATGTTAGTGAATTAGAGTCATAACACACCTCCACCCATGTTTACGTGAAGTTGAAGCAGTCCAGCATATAACCTTGTAGGATACACCCCTCTTTTATTTATTCACCTGGGCCAGAGTCATCACTTCAATCTTAGAGATAAAAACCTATTTGCTAAGGTATAGTATATAATCCTCAGGTATAAACAAAATTGTTATTTTTCATCTTCAGACTATCTAGCAATCTAGTCTATCTTTCCTTAACTATGGCCTGAGAAATTGAACTTGGTTGCTCTCCAAGCCTGCCTACAGACATACTCTAGGTAGGACTTATTCAGCACTTTCTATCACACTTAAAATAGAATCTAAATTGTTTACTAATGCTGCTAAAATTAAACTAAATCTAGTCCTGTCTACCTCTCCAAACATTTATTGCTATCTATCCTCACCTTTCCTTAGCACGCACCAGGCACCCTGGCTTCCTTTCTTATCCTAAAACACACTGTGAATTCCCTTGTTGCAGAGTTAGGTGTAGTCTATTCGCTGTGTTATAATGCTCTTCCTATAGACATCCACGTGGCTTGCCCCCTCACTCCATTGAATTTCAGCTGAAAGTAATTTCCTCAGAGAGACCTTCTCTTACTACCTATTCTGAAGTCATCCTATGTCCCCCTATGTTATACTGCTTCATTTTTCTTTATAACACTTGGTAGTCTCTGAGAATGATTCTTTATTTATTTGTTCTTTTTGTTGAATGAATAAAAATAATTTATAAAATTAAGTGTGGAGATATTTACCTGAAGTGTCAAAATATGAAAAACATTTAATAATGAATCTCTATTAAGCTTTTAATTTAAATGAGAAAGCTATGTGTTTTCTATTGTTTCACTTTGTGTTCACGTGCTAATGAATATCACAATTAAATGTTGCTAATAATATAATTAAAAAGCAGTTTTAATGTATGTAACCAAAGTTGTTTACCTTACCAGCATATTTTGACATGTTAGTAATTTCAAATTCATTTATTTAAAATGGAAATTAGCATTATATGTAATGAAATCAAAAGGTTATTGCACTTGAGAAGCTCAAAATAGATGAAAGCATTACTAAGTACTAAAAGACCAAGGACCCTTAAGAAGGAAATATATCCTGATAGTTGTGTTTTCAACTGAAGTGCAATTCTTCCTTTATCTTACCCTTGAGGAATCAAAAATAAGAACTAAACAGTAATGAAAAGGGTGATAGTTTAGGTTGTTTGTTCTTGAAAAATTGTTAAATTCTGAGAAAAAATAAGATTCAAAATAATTGAAAACACTTGTTTTTAATTTGCCTTATTTCTACGAGTGTATGTTACCGTTAAGAAAGTAAAATGTGAAATGAACAAATATGATATACTTGTACTTTTAATATGTGCTTTTAACCTATAAGCCACTAAGTCTTTTATATCTTTAGTATTCCATGTCTGTCTGTCTCTCTGCCTCTGTCTCTTTCTGTCTCACACACAGATGTGTGTTTAACAAATATAATGTATATACAAGGGCACAGTTTTCTGAATTTCCAAAAAATAGATAAAATTACAAATACATTTCATAAAAATGGAGCACAGATTTTGAAAGATTTTGCTCCAAGGAACAAGATTATGTATTGGCCTGGCTAAAGAGCCTGCTGTTGCTGACCTTAATGAACGAGGGAGTAGTGCTGTGTATTTGAAGTCATTACAGTTCACTGGTGTGGTAAACATCAAATGGTGGTAAACTTTCTTTAAATTTTTTTTTTTTGCTGTCTTCTTCCTAAGAAATAATTATGTGCATTTACTGCTGGTTCTCTTCCTAACCGAAATGCTGACTATTCTCAGGCAAGATTACTTTTACTCTATGGACGAGGTGATTTTACTTTGTCCAATTGATTGACATTGTCCCTAGTTCTTAACAAAAACTATTCTTCAGCTCAAACCCTTGACAGTACAAAGCCTCTTTTCATCTTACTGCAATTCCACTAGATTTGTATTCCTATCCTAATGTGGGTAATGGGTTTGCAAAACAAAACAAAAGCATACCTTTTTATGCAGCTACCATTTGGATACTGATAAAATTTATTTTTCTTC
The DNA here is from genome assembly GCA_004026885.1 of Lyroderma lyra. Lineage (NCBI taxonomy): Eukaryota > Metazoa > Chordata > Mammalia > Chiroptera > Megadermatidae > Lyroderma > Lyroderma lyra. The sequence continues at coordinate 139,536 of PVJL010003485.1, forward strand.
TTATGCTTAAATATACTATAAAAGTTGTTCCTAAGTGGAGTGCTGTTTCTTGTTCTAAAAGTGTCTAATTCAATATAGGGCAAAATGTGAATTAAACACTGAAGTAAATATTCTTGACTTAATATACCTTAAAGGAATGTTAGCATAAATTAAATTAGAGATAGAAATGCTAGATAGTATATTTAGCTATATATTAATATCTTATTTATTAAGAGGCCATTATATTTCTAAGATAAGAGAATTTGTAAGGAATATATAAGCTATCTGGTAAGAATGTGGTGTATTTAATAGAAAAACTGTTATAATAGTATTAGCTTCCTTCATCTTATCCAATTATTTACATAATTTTCAGCATATTCTTTCCAAGTAGAAATAAAAGAACATGATTGCTTTAGTTTGAAGTTGAATGGAGGCATTAATGTCACCTCAGGGTATCTCAGGTCCCGCAGGCATGGCATTCCTCTCAACATTAGCCCCAACAATTGCATCAAAGTATCCCTGGTCCTTCCCTTTACTTGTGCAGATAAAGAAAACCAATTTTGTTATTGAGCTAAAGAAACTCACAAGAGATTGTTGCAAAACACATTATGCTAATTAAATAATATGTCTCTTATTCTATATACAGTATATTCTTTGAACAGATGAATATTAGACCTTCTTATTTTATCTTTCATGTCTCTTGAGTTCTTTATTTTTAATCTCTTGGCTGATCTGTGTTTTATTCTAGTTAATTTCTTAATATCATCAAATCTCTATTTTTTTATTGTCTAAGTGCTATTTAACATGTCTATAGTAATCCTTAGAAGCAAAGCCATTTGTTACCTATTTTTGAATGTGTTACTTTTTTTCTCCCCATCCTTACCCCTGCTAAGTTAAGCACTATCTTTAAGTTTGTGTGCATGTATGTGTGTGTACACATATGCTGTCCAGAAAGCGTCCAGCCATGTATATGAAAAATAAGGGAATTTACGGCTGGATGTTTTCTAGAAAGTCCTCATTTACATGTATATATGTATGTATATATGTATGTGTGTGTGTGTGTGTGTGCACGTGCGTGTGTGCGTGTGTGTGTATCTGCTTTATTTACTCACAGTTTTTAAAGGTTTCTATATCTATGTGCAAAATGAGTTTGGCCAATAAATGCCCGGCCTATTGAAGGAATGTCCAAATAGGGCAGAGCCCTATGGAAATCACTGTGAAGTTTGGGGGGTGTATTCAAGTACATATGTCAATGACTATCAAGAGAATCCCCTTCCAGGTTTGGAAGATGCCTGGAATTAACGAGCAGATATCCCTACGTGCTCATTTAAGGTAGACATCTGGGCTCATGAAATGAATAGCTGTGGAGATACGACAGCAATACAGAGATGGGCTAAATCTAGACATAGTCCTCATACCCTCTGAGACACAAGATGCCAATGAGAACTGTTCTGTTTCCCAGAGAAAAGGAGAGATAGGTGGCTATGTGGCAGATTCCTTGGGGGAAAGGCTCAGATCATAGCTGGCAGGGCAGATCGATGGTGGTAGCCCTAAGGGGCTACAAATGCGGTTCAACAGAAATAGGTACAGACTCTGGACTGGGCTTTGTTTACCTGGCGGTACAGGAAAATGCTCACAGTGTTATAAAATAACCAGAACAGAAGACATTGCACCAGTCTGGATGGCTGATCATCTGTCAGTCCCCAGAGGGTTAAAGCTAAGCCCACTGCAAAGGGTTAAAGCCAGGCCCGCCGCCCAGGCTTGACCTTGGCATAATCAGTCCATGTCCAGAGCTGAGGAATTCCTGGGGCTGACCTTTACTGCGCATGTGTACCGCCTTATGTAACCATGAAAACCCAAACCGCTACTGGGCAGATGCGGCACGATGCCATTTCTGTTTGGATACGTGTATATAGTCCCAGGTGTGCGATAAGCTGGCTTGCTTGTTGGCGTGTTTACGGTCTCCCTATGTCAGCTCCACGTGTGTTTTTTCAATTGGGTTTACCACCGCCGAAACCTGCCCTGCCTGGAAACCTTGGCAATGACATCGTCACTTCACATTTTACAGTCCATAATGTCCAGCTATAGGTAGAGAGCTATCCTCCTCAGAGTACTAGTTTAATAGAGAACTGGAAGAGGCAATTAAAATGTTGCTTTTCTAAACTGGAGGAAAGATAAGAGTGTGAAGGCTGGCTTACACGCTTTCATCAGTGTGTGCTCACATTCAACCTGAACATGAGTGGGGCTAAAGGAGTGTCCCATTGGATAAATTTCTCTGCTTTTGTTTTGTTTTGATCTGGATCTGAGAAGAGGGGGTGGGGAAAGTGCTGGCATTTCTTCTTGCCCCCATCCTTTCAACTGCCCCCATTCCCCTTACTGGATGCAATGGTCTAACGACCGGGTCTACAACTATAGGGGCCAAAAGCCTGAATTACTACTAAGTAAAAAACTGTAACTGTTTATTAATCTTTGTGCAACACATCCTAAGGGCCTAATGGGGCAGGATATGCCTTCACCTCACTGACAAAATAGGGGCTAGCACTTAATGCAGCTATGTTGCCTAGTGGTAAAGATAACCCACCAGTTCTGCACCTGTGTACCCAAAGCCTCTGTGAACAGGAATGGACGGAGGGGGAGGCACTTGCTAGACTAGTTGCTGCCTGCAATCTGGACCAGCGCAGTGGCCAAACCTGACATCCCTCCCAGAGGTGGAAAAGTTGGGCATAAATGGAAAGAAGGCGGAAGAGTAACTAAAGGTAAAGTAATGAATAAATGAGTACATAGTAAGAGAAATTCAGTATTACATTAACACCTGAAAAGAGGCTCAGAGCAAGAGATGATAGTCTCTCTTAGCTCAATTATATCAGGTGACTCAGATGGCGAAATTATGTTTGTGAAGATCACTGCTGATTTTGGAACCTGGGAAGATTAAGTGGAAACCTGGAAACCTGCAAACCTGAGTTGCTACGCCCTTGGAGACTTCTTTCATAAGATAGGATAATGGACTAGAATGATTACTAACATTAATAACTGCATAGGACTCTAGCAATGTGCCAGTATATTTGACTTGTGTATCGTTTAGTTGTAAGAGGTCCATGCTGTAAGAAGGCCACAGGTGTAGCCTGTAAGATATATTGGTCTCTGCCCCCAGGTTCTTGGCACAGATCTCCTGAATTCCTTGTAATTTCCTAAGTGATAAGAACAATAGAAGCATCTTTGGTTCTAATGAGGTGACTCTGGGTGGGCTCCTGAATGGGTCCTGGAGGGAGACTGGTCACCAGGAAGACCAAGCCGTGATTAGGAGCTCAGGATTTTCAGCTTTGCCCCTCATCTTGCAGAGAAGAAAAAGGGGCTGGGAGTGGAGTTAATAATTGATAATGCTTGTGTGAGGAAGTCTCCATAAAATCCCAATAGTAAAGTGTCAGGAGAGCTTCCAGGTGTTTGAATACATCCACTTGAGGAGGTAATATACCCCAACTATATAAGGACGGGAATTCCTGCACTCAGGGCCCTCCCAGCCCTCCTCCTATGCATCTCTTCATCCGGCTGTTCATCTGTGTCCTCTGTCATACCGTTTGATTGGCTGATAAATGTAAGTGTTTCCCTGAGTTCTGTGAGCCACTCTAGCAAATTAATCAAACCCAGGGAGAGGTCATTGAAACTTCCCATGTATAGCCTGTTGGTCAGAAACATGGTGACAACCTGGGCTTACTGCTGGGATCTGAAGTGCAGGGTGTGTGGCACTCTGGTGGGACTGAGGCCTTAGCCTGTGAGATCTATTGCTCTCTCTGGGTAGATAGTGTCAGAACTGAATTGACTTCTTGGACACCCTGCTGTTGTCTGTGAATTGTTCATTGGTGTGAGGAAAAATCTCTACACATTTGGTGACCAGAAGTGTCAGAAGTGAAGTATTCTCTGTAAAGGCAAAGGAGACACATGGTCAAGAAAGACATAGTAAGAAAGAACTGGGTATTTTTCCTATGCAGGGAGTGGAAGGCTAGGGTTATCCCTCTGCACTGACACTGCTAGAAGTTTTTTGCCTTTAGTTTCACAAACTAAAGTTTTACAGATAGGTTTAGTTAGTTATTTATATTCTATATGTCTATGTCTGAGCAAATAACATAGACAATAGTCAAGTGTTACTATTAAAATTTAAATTAATTAAAGTGAAATGAAATTTGAAATTTGGTTTTTTAGTCCAGTTAGTCATATTACAAGTGCTCAGTTGCTGCATTTGTTGCTACTGTGGTGCAGGGTTCAGGTACAGAACACTTCCATCATCTCAGGCATTTCTGTTGGACAGCATTGCTCTAGTGGCTAATTAGATAAACTGTCTTTTTATCTCAGTAAGATTCTTCCCTAAGATCCCACTGGCCACGCAGGATCTGTAGTCTGCATGTTGAATGAATGTCCTCTAAAAGTACATTTCTGTCTTTTTATACTGTCTTAGACTCTTTACCCCAAGCAATTTAGTGACTTTGACTTCAGGCATTTTCACTGCCCACATCATATAGTTTCAGAATTGAGGACAAAGTAAGTCTTTGCTGACTTGTGATTTTGTAAGGAAATATTAAATTGAATAGAATGTATGTGTCAACATAAAACATACTGTTCATATACATTTTGCCATTGTTCTTCTACTTGCTCCTACTAGACGTGAGCTTTCTTTCAGGCTGAAAAGCTTTGATTCTGAGTTAATGACAAAAATAAGTCCTAATATTTTTTCCTTTGCTTTATCAGTTTTTTTGTGGGCAGCAGATAAATTCCAGAATTCCTACGAGATGTTCTCGTGCAATAGCAGGTTAAGCTGCCAGCAGTGTCAGTATTGCAAGATAAAAACATAATGCCATGAATCTACGTATGGAATCTGTTGTAAATGAAACACTATCTACTCCATGTAAAATCAGCTTCTTGGTCCTATCTTTGAGCTATTTTGCTTTGATTCCACAATGTTAGTGAATGGCTTAGGTAACCCAGTTCTTTCCCCCTAAGTCTGTGAGTACAAATTATGTCTGCATTGTTTTATGAAAGGACTATATCAAGTCATTGGTTGTAAGGAGAAAAAAAAAACAATGAAAACTTGATAAAGTATTTGTCACTTTGACTCATAGAAGACGGTCTTGTGAATGGCTTGTCTTGAATCGACAAGAATAAGATAAGAATTGGTGATTTAAAGGTCAAGGGAAATATAAGGGCGTGGGAACCTGAATGCTTTCAGATCACATAAAGAGTGCACATTTATTATGGATTATAAAGCCATACTCATTGGCTCTGAAACTTGACTGTTTAAGGAGTCACTTAGAGTATCATACACCTGCTAACATCCTAGGAAAATCCTAATGCAGTAGCCTTTTGAGAAATGTAGCACTGGGTCTGCCTGATTCAGTGTATCACACTGTGATTTGAAATTTTACCTTGGATTTTAAAAAATTCCTTTAAATTAACTAATAAAAATAAAAATGCAAATTCTTGCCTACAAAGTTAAGGTAAGTTGCAAATGAAAGAGTCACAGTTTGGTCTCCTAACTTTGCTTTGTTTTTAGAATCTTTAATTTTTTCTTAAACAGACTGACTTATAGATAAGGTTCGTGACTTAACAAATGCCAGACCTGAAAAATATATTCTTCACAAAAGAATGACAGCAAAAGTAAAACCTGTCACTGAAAGCAATAAAAAGATTAGGGAAAAGAAATGTATGGGTGCGGGTTGTGGGAGGCTGTGAGAAAGGTTCAGAAAGGAGGCTTTTTGGTCCTTCCAGTACAAAGGCCATTGTGAAGTTAAAAAGTCAGGACATAAATGTTAAACCTTATAAAATAAAATTGCTGAAGGGTAGCTCAATTGACTAGGATGGGAATTAAAATATAAGAACTGGATGAAGCAAACACAGCAATAGGTATCAAAGTAAAGAGAGAAGACCACCGGAATGATGAACTAAAGAAAATCAGGTTATGCCCTTAACAAATCAATTGTTATGCCAAAGTTGTGACCTCTAGAATGTTTCTTTATCAATATTGACTAGTCATTAGGAACCTTAGAAATGTCACTGAGGCATCTCAGTCTAACATTGTATTTTTACAGTTCTTAATCTTTTTTGAGCTGTAGATTCTTTTCAGAGTGTGAAGAAATCATGTACTGCTTTTCCTGAAAAATGAACTAAGCTCCATGTACACATTAACGCCTACATTAATTCTATATTAATACCTTCTGCAGCATCTGTGATTTGTCTTCTAGTCTTTGCTATTCTAAATACAGTGAGCAACACTTTATTATATAGAACAGCCCTTTTTCTTGACATCTATTTGCCATAAATAATTTATTGCTTTAAGGGTAAATATGTCTGCATGTAAACTAAACCAGTAGCTCTAGGTTTGCTGTTTTAAACAACACAGAACAAATCTCTTCTACCTGGTGGCCCTCTCCATATTACAAAATAAAATTTTGTAAGACTAATATCTTCACATTTTATCTAGTTAAAATGACATTTTCTAGAAAAAAGACTCAAATTGTTAAATTGACATCCAGTATCATTCAAATCCAAGATAAAATTAATAATTCTAATCTAGCTTTCAATTATTGCTCACCCTGTAAATCCTACTTCATGCACATTGATCTCTCTACATGCTGTAGATTTTCCTACCTTTATGTTGATGTGCTTACTCCACCTAGAATTAATGTTCCCTTCCTGCCTCTTCAAATCCTTCCCATTCTTTATGATAATAATGTATATTTCATGCTGTGTACGTAAAATATCTTGTTTTACATGTGTTATATTATTTAACTTTACATTAAAATCTGTGAGCAATATTATAGCTACCAACTCCATACACAAAGGGTGTGATGCACAATGTGTTCAAGGCACACGGTGATAAACACACCATTTTACTTTTAACTTCCTCATTGGTCTCACATCCTCATTTATATGCTACCTCATAAAAAATATATTTTGTAGTAGTCATCTGATATCTCTTTGGGGGCAATAACCAAGGCCAGAGGATCTCTAACGAAGCTAAATCTATGGGATACCTTTGGGAAATGCATCTACAATGTTGCTATATTAAAATAGATTCAGTGTGGGAAAGGCAGTCAAGATTTTAGAACTTGAGGTTTTCTAATTGTGTGTTAGATGCAGGGAAACTAGATATGGAAAGAATTAAAAATGACCAATTGCAACTACGAAGTTGATAGGATAAAATAGATTGGAAAAGAAGTGTTTCCTAGAACAAAAGCATGTATACAAAACCAGCTGCACTTTCATTTATGGGTCAGCATACTCAAAAAATAGCAAATAAAAATACCAAGTAGTGCAAGATAATCACACTAAACTACCTGCTTTGTATTGTTGACTGACATCTAAGTAGGTTTGGCATTTATTTAAAGTATATCTAATAAATTATAATCGAGCTCATATGCCCAAACTCAGAATTAATACGGGAGTGGACTTCAGAGTGGCATGAGTCCCAGGGGCATGATTTATTTGGAAACATTAATGTAATAATCTACCCCAAGCTGTTCTCTAGACCCAATGTTCAAAGACACTTCCATATACAAAACACACTCATAATCTCCTAGAATATCTCATTTCCTCATAATGTTCAAGGAAATGGGTTCTGCTCTGAATTTGGTTCTGTGAGGCAATGGGACTAACTTTAAGAACAGATATGTGGATATGTTAATGTTACCTAGAAGGATGGAAAACTAGAGTGAAAAAGGAGAGAAGAGTAGAGAAAAAGAGAAAATCATCTCCTGACCGCCAGGGACTGGTCTAATTTTATTAATAACATTCATGTCACAGTGTTGTGAGAAGTGGCTCATATTCTGCTGAAATTAAGCGATCTCACAGAACACCAACTTAAGGTAAGGCCAACTTGAAACCATAATAAATTGAGATAAAAAATACATAATTTTGTCTAAGCACAAACATAAGCAATATCATTATGGAAATCACACATGCACACACACACACAGAAAATTACTAGTAAATACCCGCTCTCCTGATTAGAATTAGCATGCAGTAATTACATACCAAATATAGCTTTAGCCTCACTCTAGTATTTCCTCCTTCTAGGTAATATTATGATATCCAGTGTTAAAATTATTCCTACTTCGTGAGAGAATCAAATTCAGAGAAAAACCCCACTGCCTAGAAACTTCCCTTAAATCATAGAACACAAAACCAAATCCTACAGTAAATCCTTCCTAACATCCTTTTACTTAGACGCCCCATGGTGCCCCGTGCCTTCTTCCTCAAGGCGATGAGTCCGTAAACCACCCTCCTCCATTAAAGGTGTGGCCTGGTGGCTTTGGCTGGAGATCATTGGCAGTATCATGCCTGAATTCCATGATCTGCTCATCTTCATCGAGTCTGGATGAAGAAGAGGCTTCTCAACAACAGCTACTCATGATCTCTAAATCTCAAAACCAAAAACAAACCAACAAGCAAGCAAACAAGCAAGCATCCACTCCATGATGTTTAGCCAAAGGCCAAAAGTGGGAGAAGTGGGAGACCTTAGTGAGCACCTGTAGGTCATGATTCTGAAATCTGGCCAGATACTCATAGCCTATTAGAGGCTGCTATTCCAGAGGAAACGAATATTCCTTGATGAGTTAAGTATCCAGTTCTGCTCCCTGAGAGTGGTTCCCAATCTATTATCCTCTCCTGTAATTGCTTCACCCTTTGCACTCTGAAGAAGATGTCCTTTTCCTTAGCCTATTTCCCATTTGTCCCAGAATACTCCCTGGTGGCACTTGTGGCTGCAGCATTTCACCCGAGATGACTCGACAATTTCACATCCTAGAAAACTTGCCATTCCTATGTGTGAAAAAAAAATTAAATGCTGATCATCATATACATTTTTGTTACATTAGGATTAGAGACAAGTTCTGTTAAAAATAACTCTAAGAACAGTTTCTGTATTTTATTTTCACATGAAAACCGGTCAGATTTGCTTCCGCCTCAGGGAGTGTGTTTATGTAAAATTAAATGAATGTGTCAGCGAGCTGCCCTTTTTTATTCTAAATGGGTAAATGGGTTAATAAATGAATATATTTGAAGCTGAATAGATTTTTTTAGTCCAATCTTTATAAAAAGTTGATGGTCCAGAAACTTCTTTTCATTTTGTTCTGTTTTTCCTTCTCTTTTTGTGCAAGATTGCACAACTATCTTTAAAAATTATGTTTCCTATGTATCTAATCATGGCTTATTCCATGCTCCCTAATTCTTTCTGGGCTCTCTAGACTTCTGTGGAACACTATACAGAATTCTTAAAAGTTTTTTGTTTGTTTGTTTGCTTTTGCTTCAAGTTCATGTATTCAGATGTTAACTTCAACTTTGTAAGGTCTTGAAGTATCTTACAGCAACAACCTTGAATGATCCTTACCCTGAAGACATTTCTTTTAGAATCTTTGTTTTTGTCAGGTGGAATGGGATTGACAAAGTGTTTTATTTTTCAACCTAACAAATTTTAGATGCTCTGTAATTACTGTAAATTCTCTTTCTACAGGCTCTTGTTCAAAGTGTGCATAGATAATAGTTCACAGAGAATACATATTCAAGGCTATACATTAAAAAAATGAAATAGATTAAGTTTCTTGATGTTTGGCTACATAGGCTAACTTATTAATTATAATTATAATCCCCTACAATTTTATTTGGTTAATTTATTAATGAGAAAGATAGCCATTACATAAGAAATAAGAAAATGAGAGAAAAGGAGACGAGTCAGAATGGTTTATCCTTTCTCTTATTGTGTGCACACAATCATTGATGAGGAAATGCATCATTGTCTAATGCATGGATATTGAGGGGAATGTGCTACTGTATTCCTCATTCACTTATTTTTAAATGTGTAAATGTATACAGATATCAAATTTCAGAAGAAAAGAAAGAAGTAGAAGAAGTATAAATACAGTACACCAATATCTTAATTTTGAGTTAATGAAGAACATATGGACATATAATCAGTCCTTGGGTTTGGAATTCTGCATGAAAGAGTTATTGGCTATTGTATGCAGACACTTATTTTATTGTGTTATTTGTCAAGAAAACAATAGAGGATAAGGGAGAATAATGACAGCTGACAACTAAAAGGATGTAGGATATATGATATACATGAGGGGTAGTGTCCACTTAAGAAATAAGATCTTATCTTTTAAGACAGTATGCTCAGGAGGCTGTGGCAAAACAGTAAAACCCTGAACTCTTGCCACCAGTTAGGAATGGGAATTATATTGCATAATACTTCTCATAGATTATATGCTCGTTCTTAATACAAATTTATTTTCAGAATGATTACATTCAGGGGCTTGACCTTCCTGAAAAACTAAAACAGGTGGATAATTACTCTTTCTAACACTGCAGTACAAGAAAACACAGGGGAAGAACCAAGTGCTTAGATTTAATGGAGAGAGAAATTGAAAAGAGGAGCAGATAAGGTATAATACAGCCATCTGCAGGGTAGAAAGTAAAGTAAGCAGACAGCCATGAAGCAAAATCTCCCTTTCAGAGTTCCTTAGGTATTTGCATCAACTGTGAGGTAGTGTTTATGACATCAGATGAATACATACAACATTACCAAGGATTCCAGTTCCAGATGGTGGAAAAAGCACAGCTATTTTCCTTCCCCTCATCCTTATTCCTTTTAAGTCAGGGAAAAAATCTCATTTTACCAGTTAAAAACTACTATAATGAAGGAGAAGACTGAAAGAAAAAGAAAGGGAGGAGAAAGAGGAGGTGGAAGAGAAAGAATCTATTGCAAGGCTGATAAAAGCAGCAAGGAAAAGGAACATTTCTGTGGCTCTGTGAAAGACCCAAAGCAGGTGGGATCCTATCAGTAAACCAGAACAGAGAAATCTCTCTCACACACGCAGAAAACCAGTCAAGGAAAACAGTTACAGCAGAGGTAGAAAGTAACGTACTTGAAGGAGCTCGACAGAACCCAGGACGAAATTCAGGGTTGTCGGGAGCAGATAGGACAGCAGAAGACTGTGAGCAGACACCACAGAGGGAGAGTGTCAGACCACTTTGAGAACTACTGGGTCAGGCACAACATTTCATTCCACCAAGAAAGCAAGGCTGCTGGCTTTAGCATTTCCCTTCCACTGGAGCTGAAAGAAAGTGGGTAGAGGGAGAGGTTCGCCTGGAGAGGACACATAGTATGAGGCTTGGACTAGGATGAGATGAAGGGCAGATTCTAGCATACGTTAGTGTGGGACACCCCCCCCCACCCCGAGACCAGAAGTGAGTAGTACACTGAGCATCTATCTACAGAAGAGAGGAAAAAGAAATATTATTTTTGGCTAAAACGAAGTAATTAAGAAATCATTGTTTCCTTTGTCTTTACTTTAGGATTCCTAGTCTCAAGCTACAGGAGGATGAGTCTATTTTGAAAGTAATTGTTTTTCATTTTGGCAAGCAGAACAGTCTCGTTTATGTGATGGTCCCTGAATAACTTCTTGGCCAAGAGACATTGGTATTGGGTCTGGAGCTGTCTATTTATTCTTCCAAGGCCAGGGATAAGACAAAGATAATAAAATAAAGCAGATAAAAGAGTCATGAATTGAAATAAATTTTCCGTATTATAAATTCAACTTCTTTACTTTAAAAAATCTATTTCATATTTGTTAATCCTCCTACTTAATTCTGCCTGGAGTGGGAAATAATGAGTGTGGAAGAGTTAAGCTAAAGAGCAGGGAAGATAATCTGAACAGGAAGGTTTTGAAAGTTTTAACAATGTTTATAACACTAGAAATTCTTAGAACAGAAGGTACATCATTTTTAAAGGATAACGTGAAAGACTCTGCCTCTCTCTTACACTTGTTCCCCTTTATTAATGTAGATAATCACAAACTGAATAAACAAGAATATATGTTTATGATACTGTCTAGAATCTGTTATTGTAGTGGCATAAACATTGCTAATCAAATAAAACTATGACAAAAATCATAAGAAAAATTACACAGGCTTTTTATTTCTCCATTCTTCTACACAGATAACTATAGCAATACATAGAAAAGGATATGAGAATAAAGATTGGTGTCCAAAGACTCCAGGTTGTCTATACCCTGTCCAAATTTACCTATAAATTGTCAGATTTCAGCTTTACCTTAAACTGGTGGACTTTACAAGGTTATATTTGAACTTGACATTCATTTATTGTTTTATAGTTATCCTTTACAAATTTATTTAGATTAATTCTTATATGACTATTCTAAAGTATACGATTTAATGTTTTTAGTGTACTCAGAGTTGTATAACCATTCACAAAATTTTTTAGATCATTTTTATCATCCCAAAAGAAACCCTATGACCAATAATAGTCATTCCCCATTCAAATTCACCCCTTTCCTCTACATTTACTTTATTTCTATAGATTTATTTATTCTGGACATGTCAAATAAATGGAATCACATGACATGTCCTCTTCTTGAGCTGGCTATTTTCATTTAGCATAATATTTTCAAGTTTCATTCACATTGTAGTCTGTATCAGAACTTTATTCCTTTTTGTTGCCAAATAATATACTACAATTTTTTTCATCTACTTGTTACTTGATACATTTGGGTTGATTTCACTTTTTGACTATTATGAATAATGTGACTATGAACATTAGTGTAAATGTTTGGTGTGCTTTCAATTTTCTTGGGTATATGTGAAAGAGTGTAATTTCTAGGTCACATGGTAGTTTTTGAGAGACTACAAGTCAGCTTGATGGACTACAAAATGATTATACCATTTCCCCCCAATTTCTCCACATCCTCACAACCCTTGTTATTATCTAGCATTTTTGTTATAGCCATATTAATAACCAAAGGTGTTGAGCATTTTGTAGGTGTTTTTTGGCTCTTTGCATATATTTTTTAAATTCTTTGCCAATTTTTAAATTGAATTATTTTTTTTTTTTATTTTACTACTGAATTGTAAGTCATCTTTGTATACTCTGGATACCAGTCCCTTATCAGATACATGATTTAAAAGTATTTTCTCTAATATGTGGTTTATCTTTTTACTTTTTTGACATGTAGCATAAAAGTTTTAAATTTTTATGTAGTCCAATTTATCTACATTTTTTATTTTGTCTCTTGTGTTTTTGGTATAGCTAACTTTTAAGTTCCTACTGTGTAGCAGACACTATGCTGTCAGGCATTGTATATAAAGATGACTCAGAACAACACTTGGCCTCAAGAAATTCACAGCTTAGTAAGGGTGATGTTTAAAGAAATTGATTATATGTATTATATGTGTATTTTATATAAATTTTAACAGAGAGCAAATAAAAATAGAAAAGGAAAATACATCATTTTCTTTATTATTTTTATTAGTATCAATTTTACTAACTTGAAATTTAAAATAAATACTCTAAAGTTTTTATTAACTTATTCTTTCATCAAATATTTATTGAATGCTATTATGCTGGTGTGATAGGTGTTCTCTCATGCATAGGGTGCATTTGTGAATGCAACAAAAAACATTTAATTTCTTTAGGTAGTTTGCATTTTAGCAGAGAGAAACAAAGCAACAAAACATACAAAAACTAAATAAATTGTATGCTATTTTAGGAAGTGCTATGGGAAATAAAAGAGAGGTTAAGGCATTAGGAGTTCCTGTGAATAATTAGAAGGAAGATACTGGCAGTTCCAGTATGAAAAGATGTTTATTATAAATATCTATGACAATCGAGAATTTATGCAAATACTTGAAAGAGATGGAGGAATTGGTCAAAAACATATATGAGAAAGAGACCAAAGGAAAATTTGAAGCAAAGGCCTTCAGATAAGAACATTTGGGGAGTTTTTTAGAAACAGAAAAAAGAACAAACTAGAGATTGGGATATACTGAGTAAGGAGCAATGGGGTAGATAGTCATTGAGTTAATGGAGAGAAATCATAAAGGGTCTTGTAAGTCACTGAAAGATGTAGCTTTTTCTTTGAGTGATATGCACAGCCATTGTGGACTTTTGAACAGAGGAGTAACATTAACTGACTTGGGTTTTAAAAAGACCACTTTCACTGATGTGTCACTAATACACGGGGTAATGAAGGTGACAGATTAGATGGAGCATAATGGGAAGCAAGGAGACATTAGAAGAAACCTATCAAAGAAGAAATCAGGCAAATGATTCAATGCTACAAAATTTTTACATAAGATGAGAATAAAACTCAATCATTGGTTTTAGCAAACTAGAGGTAATTTAGGACCTTGTGAAGAGCAGTTTCTGTGGAATGATAGAAAAGAAAGCCTGATTGTAGTGGATTTCAGAGAGAACAAAGGACAGAAACTGAAAATCTTAAGTATAGAAAATTTTTCCAGTAAGTTGTGTTATAAAAGAGAGCAAGAAATGGAAAATAAGTACAAGTGTAAATGGGACCAAAAGAAGGTTTATTTATGACTTGCTATATTTAGCACCTACTAAAGTTCATAGATGGACACGAAAGTGCTACAAATGAGATCTGAAATACTAAAAAATAAAAGTTTCCTATAATTATTGAGCCTTAGTGGATATTTAATTTTTTTTTATCCACAGAGCATTCTCTCTCTCTCTTCTTAAAAATACCAACGCGTTCTTGTGATGCTTTTCTCTTTTGATGTCTTACTAGTAAGACAGTGAAAATATTCTTTTTCTTTCTTAGGAAAAAACACTAATTTTTTTCTGAAAAATATTGTCTGAATTTTAATTTATAATATCATGTTCCTGCTGAGTCAGAAGAAAGAGAAAATTTTAAATAAAATACTAAGAATCAGTAATCGGTTAATTGAAATAAATTTTTCAAGCACATTAAAAAGGAAGCCATCAATGTATTTTGCAACTCTTGCAACTCCATACTGATATTGATTTCTTTATTGATTTTCTTATTATTTTCTGGGGAATATTATGTGTGCATGCTAGGGTACTGGCATTTTAATACCTTTCTTTGGAGAAAAACATGCATGAAAGTTTTTGTTGAAAAGAAATGCTAAATAATTGCACATCAACTTTAATATAAAGAGATAAATGAAAAGTTGACTGCTTTTGTTTGTTGAATCTAACATATCTTCTGAGGCTTAATTTCCCCGTCATTTTTAAAAAGCAGGTGTCTCTAGATTATTTACCTATTTACAAAACTTCACATTGAGATCTTCTAGATACATGCCCCTTTTATTGATACCTGATCATGATGTACTAAAATGTCAACAAAATTATTTTTTTTCAGATTCTTTAATGAAATTATCAAATACAAAAACTAGACACAATAAACCTGTCACCCAGATTTTTCTTTTATCTTTACTGAAGTATTTTAAAGCAAATTGAACACATTGATATCATTTATATTACACAATTCAGTGTCAGCAAAGTTATTTAATTACATAGCACAATATATTCCTTATAATGATTTCTTTTAGGACTATTAGCAAAATGGTTAGCAGGCCCATCTCAGAAATGTTAGGAACAGAAAAGCAGAATGGATCCTTCTCTTCCCTCCTTTATTCTCTGTGTTCTCATTTTGGTCTTGAAGATAATCAATAATGGTAAATCAGAAGCTGTCCTGTTCTATTTCTGAAAAATCTTCTTGACACTAATGTATTTTCAAGATTAAAAATTTTTTTCTCATCTTGCCATTGTTTCAAGATAATATAATAGTGATATTTGTGAACATGAAAAACAACAACAAAGACTTTTTCAAAGACAAATACATTGAATGTGATTAATTCACTATGCTACTGTTAATGGAAATATGATTGAACATGGCATTTTAGTGATCAAAACATCATGTTTAGGTAAAAGTGCTTTTTCGCCAAATATTGAAAACTTAATTTTTACTGAATGTCACTTCATGAGTCAACATTAAACACATTTATTTTTAAAAATGTATCTAAATTAACTAGAAAAATGATCAGATAGCTATTAGTTATTGACCTACAGTAAACACTTGCTGATTTTTAAAATTACAACTTTCATGGAAGTAGTGTATAATTATCTAATATAAATGTTGTTAAGAAAAGTCTTTTTCATGATCTATTTCAAATGTAAACCAAGGTAATGTTTGCAGGTGATACAATAGGTATGCCATAAAGCAGTTTACCAGTAATTTCTCATACAGAAAACAATATTTAAAAATCATGAAGTAAATCTAATGTTTTCAAAGTAGGTAGAAATGTGTAATTATCATTTATTGTTTAATATAAAAGGCTACCCTGTTATTCCAGACGAGACAGAAAATGCTGGGAAGATAATCACCCTGACTTCAAAGATATTTCTTGTTCATCAAATATGAGGGTGAAGATGAGTTCTTCCTGATAGAAGAAAAATAGAAGACTTCTCAAAAACAAAATTAAAGAAAACAACAAATCTCAGGTTATTTCTGCGACTAATCATTTAGAAGATAGACCTATCATTTAAATATGTTCTTTTAATTAAAGAACATATTTAAATGATAGAATTTTGATTGACTAAGATGTTTCATAATTTCTATTATTTTCTTTTGCTTTTTTTTTAATTCATTTTTATTGTTAGACTCATTGGGGTGACATCTGTTAGCAAGGATTACGTAGGTCTCAGGCATACAATTCTACAGTGCATTGTCAGCTTGTTGTATAATAAGTTCATCACCTAATGTGACTTCTCTTTCCATCACCATATATTTAGCTTCCCCCCCTCCTCTCCCACCCCCTCCCCTTTCTCCTCTCCCTAATCCACTCGTTCTCAAATAACCATTGAACTATTGATTGTGTCCATGGGTTATTTGTTTGTTCATTTCTTTTTTTCTTTGCTTTCAGTTTTATATTCCGCATATGAGTGAAATCATGCAGTTCTTTGTTTTTTCTGTCTGGCTTATTTCACTTAGCATGATGATCTCCAGGTC
>PVJL010003486.1:0-94697 GCA_004026885.1 Lyroderma lyra
GTGGCTCCTCTACCAGGAAGCCTGTCTTCCCCAATCCTCACTTAGCACAGCACCCCAAGCTCAGCACAAGCACCTCTTACCCTAGTTACCTGCAAGTGCGCCCTCACGTCCCACCGCTGCCTAACCTATGAGCTCCTTGCAGGAGGAAGCGCATCTGATTCGCCCCTGCGCAGCACAGAGAGGCAGGGCTCAGGCACCTATTCTGAGGAAGTGGGGTCTCACAGACCCTGGGGTCGCAGTGCAGCAGTTGATTTCAGTCCTCATTTATTAAGCACTTCCTCCTACCAGTTATTATTCTAGGAGCCTTAAGTGTCATACTTAATCCTCACAGCACCCCATGAGAAAAGGACTGCTGTCACCCCCACTTTCCAGATGAGGAAACCAAGGCACAAGGAGGTGGAGTAACCTGCCGGAGTTAGTCAGTGACGGAGCTGGGATGTGAATGAACCCTGGCAGGTGGCATCTGGAACCCACCTAGTCACCTCCCAACCCAACGGTGCTGCTCCCCATCCCCACAGGCTGCCTCATCCCACACTCTGCCCTCCTGGCACTCCAGGTTCCAGGAAGAAGCAGCAGTCCATGCAGATTACAGAGCCGCCACACACACAGGCACGCTACTTGAGGTTGCGTCACCTGCAAAGATCCCTGGCACTGTGACTCACCAGCCCTCGATGGCTTACTCAGAGACCAGGAAAGGTTTAATTTCACCATCCAGGTCTGCGTCGCACCCTTCCCCGCAGTCCTTGGGAGCCCTGCCTGTCCACCTCAGGACCCTCTGCTCCAGGAAGGTTGGGGAGATTACCCACTGGGTGTCAAGCACTTTATGGCAGGGGCCTTAAACCTGGGGTCCACAGGGAGGAGAATTCAGGGGCTCGTAAACTTGGATGGGCAAGCATCACAAGTTTTTTTTCACTACCCTCTACCTGACGTGTAGCATTCTCCTCAATTCCGAATGTAGACAGCACACCACAGTGGTGTCAGTGCCAGAAATCCCCGCTCTCTCCTTGTCACATTGCAGCCACTGCAGACATAACCAAATATGTTCACGATCTCACAACTCCGAAATCAGGGTAGGGATGTTGCACTCAACACTGGGTCTTGTTTTTCGTGCACTGATAAAAAGCACAGCTACCGGGGAAAGAACTGGTTGCGTTCAATGCATTTAAAACAGCATTCTGAGAAGGCTTCCCCGGGCTGCCTGCGGTACACCAATGATCGAGCAGCCCTGTTCTAAGGAGTTACATTTTTATCCCTACGAGAACCTCAAAAGTAGCTGTCATGATCCCCACTTCCCACAGAAAAGCAAGGCTTGAAAAATATTAAGTCTTAAAAAAAAAAGTGAGGCTTGGTGGGTCTGTGACTCGCCCAAGGCCACACGGCTGCGGAGGGAGAAAGCTGGAGGTACTGGCACTGCCCCAGGCTCCACGGAGAGCCACCCGTCAAGGAACGGAGATGAAATGGAAAGCCCGCCAACTTCAGCAGCTCTGGAGACTTTGTTTACTTTTAACAGGCCACCTTGAACGGAATCGGAGGTACAGGAAATTTCCCCCAAGCCACCCCCACAGCCTCCCCATAAACCAAACTGAGAGTCAGCAGCAGAGGAAAAGCCTCCTCCTGCCCGCAGTGTTCTAGTTAAAAAGAGCTTTAACTTTCATAATCTTGTCTTATGCTCCTGATAACCTGGGGGCCAAACTGCACGCGAGGGACAGAAACCCACGTCTCTACCTCCAGGGGCCCAGGCTTCCATCACTACCCATCAGCTGTGGTGCTCAACTGAGATGTTTAAACAGTAACTTTTTCTTTCTTTTTTTTTTTTTAATAGAAAAGCAACAGAAGCTCATTGTACAACCCTTGGGAATCATGGGCAAGTATACCAAAACAAAACAGAAAACACCGAGTCACTGCTTAACATCAAGGAGTGCTTTCTTTCTTTTGAGCAAAAGAGGAGTCACGGCTCAGCCCCCAGGAGCTCAGAAACCCTTGTGGTTGCACCACCCTGGCATCGAGAGAGTTTCAGGGTTGCTCTGCCGACGACATTGCCTGAAGATAGGCAGGAGCACTGCAGGGGCCCAAAGCTGGGCAGGTGGCCCAACCTGGGTGCCCATCCCAGCACTGTCCCACACTAGCTTTCAGGGCACCCCTCTGAGCCTCAGTTTTGTCACTTCCAAGAGGGAGCTGGGACTATTTTGCAGATTTAGATAGTGTGCTCCCCACAGAGGGGGTCAGAAATTTGTGTTTCTGCTGAGCAAGAGCTGCTAGAGAACACCCAGCCACTTACAAAATTAGCCTGTGAGGACTTTTCAATCAGTCAACACATATTTCTTTGCAGTCTCTGTCTAGGCCACTCTTTTTTTTTTTTTTTTTTTCTTGGCAAGGGCTGTTCGGAACACCTTGCAGCTACTATTCATTTATTCAACAAATAAGCACATAACACTTTCATGTGTAAGATGCTCTGCCAGATGCTGGGGGGACAAGGTTAATAAAGTCCCTGACCTTGTGGAGCTTGTGTTCAGGCATGGGAAGACAAACAGGTCAGTTAAATGTGCACACAAGAAAAGACAGATAAGAGTTACAAAGAAACTAAAATAGGAAATGTGGCAGGGAATGATGTAGGGGGTGGACTGGGAGCTTGGGGAGGGCGCTTCTGAGGTGGTGGCAGTTAAGAGACAAATGGGGCCAGCCAAAGGGGAACAGCACCGTACAGGCCCTGAGGCAGGAAAGAGCTTGGAACGCTCAAAGAAAACACAGAAGGCCAGTGGGATCGCAAGCCAAGCAGGAAGCAAGGTGCAAAGGGCAGGCTGAGGCCAATCAGAGAGCCACACGGAGGCCACACTGGAGAGCCAGTGCTGTGTTTTGCATGTGTCAGAGAACCACTGCAAGGTTTCAGCAGAAGAGTGAGGGAGTCTCATTTAAATCTTGAGAAGATCCCTCTGGCTGCTGCACTGAGGCAGGATGACAAGGAGAAGCTGGAAGATTAGCTAGGAGGCTACTGCAGAGGTCCAGACCTGGGTCAAGGCAGCTGGGGAGGTAATTCAGGGACATTCTGGAGGTTATTAAATGCTCATGGCAACCACGACTGTGCCCTATCAAGACACCAGGTAGTCTTTAGAGCTTTTCAAAGTTCCTTCATTAGAGACTCACAGCAAACCCGAGGCAGACGAGACTGAATGAGCCAGGCCATTTCACAGAACAGGAGGCTGGGGCCAAGGCTGATGAAACGATCGCGCCCTCGGTCACGCAGCTAGCGTGTGCTGGAGCCGGGCATGAAACTCAGGACTTTGGACTCCAGGACACTGCTGTGAAGAACACTGAGCACAGATGAACCTCTGAAAACCCCAGAAGGTTCACAGCCTCGACCTCCCCTGCAGCCCTCCCAGGAAGTGCTCCACGGCCACTCGCTGGCTGGGGAGTCTCAGGGAGTCTGACACGCTCTTCCCTTTCTGAGTCGCAGAATGGAAGGGTAGGAAGAGCTGGAGGATCGGTGACCCCTTAGTTTTATTCTTCTGAAAAACAGGGACATCCCCTTGAAGGACTGTTTTGAAGAGAGACTGTGGGCAAAAGCGTGACACAGATGTTAGATAATCTGGATTTCCAGCCAGATAAGAAAGGAGCTTCATGGAGACTGAAATAACTTGAAGGCGTCCCTTCTACTTGGCAGCCAAGACCCTAGCCGGGCTCGGGAGCCTATCGTGCCCGGCTCCCTCCGACCCCTGCTCCACCACAGCGCACAAGCTCAATGGGGCTGCGAGCACCCCCCACACCCCCCGCCCGCCGCCTCGACAGTCATGAAGAGATTCAATAAGAGAAGGCACACGGCAGCATTGACTATGCAGCGGCTGCTGTCCCCACTGCCACAGTTACATCCAGTCGGTGTCTCGGCCTGTGGCACGGCGCTCAGAAGCTGCTGCCGACCTGCAGTCGGGGGCAGGTGGGTTCTGAATGCGAAATGACTGCGCTGCCCCTTCCTCTGGGCCTCCCTTGCCTGAAGGGGACACAGTGCTAACTCACCTGCAGAAGCCATGGGGACGCTCGCAAAAGAACGAACCAAAGGAAGCAAATAAAGCAGGAGGAAGCCCTGGAGCTGGTGATGACAGAGAAAGGAAAACAAGCCCGTTTTCTATGGGCCATTAACCGTGATGGAGGAGCTGGCTCCTGCAGAGACTCCTGGGAGCTGACACAGAGCTGTTGCCTCATCAACCCAGGCTGAGGCTCCAGCTTCAGGTTGCAGCCCGACTTCCTCAGAGGACACCTCCGCCTTCTGCTGTCTGACATCCGGCCCCACCAGTCCCCTCTCCTAGGCCCACACTGGGCCTACTCTCTAGCTGTGCCTCTTCCAGAATGTCAGCTAACCTCTCTGGGCTGGTTTCCTCACCTGTAAAATGAGGATAATTATAGTGCCTACCTATAGGGCTGTTATAAAGATTAAATAAGCGAAGCTAGGAGAAAGCACTCACAACAGGGCCTGACCATGAGGTCATTTCCTGGGTGGGTGTTTGTTAAATTATTAAAAATTTACAAACCCCTCTAGTTCCTCTCATCCGAGTCTCCCGTCCCACTCTGGGGGCACTGGGCTTCTCCCAGAGGGTACCATGGAACATCATCACATCTCAGGGCTCGTTTTCAGAAGGGACAACTTAGGCCCAGAGAACCCGAGGGACCTCGGTTGCACTGTGGCTGCATCAGGTGATCCGCCTGCTCCCTCCTTAGGCGGCCCTGCCTTTGTCCTTTGTCCATCTCAGTGCATCGCCTCAGAACGCCCTCTGTCTGGGTTTTCCTTCTTTTTCTTTTTCTTTTCTTTTTTTGGTTGGTTCCCTGGCTGGGAATCGAACCCAGGCCGCGGCGGTGAGCGCGCCGAAGCCTAGTCACTACACCGCCAGGGAACCCATTTCTGAAGCCATTTTTCACGTATTCAAATGGCATTTCTTCTAGGAAGACCTTCCAACTCCAGGCAAAATAATCCCTCCTCCGCCCCAGTGGGGCATAATTCACGTTGACAACACAATGGCTGAATGAGTCTTCTGGCACCTCCACTGGGGCCTGGGGTGCAGAGGCTGAATCAGATCCAGTTCCTGTCCCTGGGCAACTCAGGTCAATCAGCCATATCTTTCTCCTACCCAAGCTAGTACTGAGCCAGGCCTCCACCGGGCACTAAGGAACACCCAGTCCTCCTTCCACCACCACTCTGCCTTCCCCAGTCAGGCTTCCAGAAATCTCTGGGGGTCTGTTCTCTGGGCCAGCCCCTCAAGGCCCGGGGACAAAGGGCTACTTTAGTACAGCTCCCTGGCCTTGAGGACCCTGCTGACCTTTGAGCTTAAGCCCCCACCCCTGTTGCATTTGCCAGTTCAGACCATCCTGGTCTTGTCTGAGGTAGAGGCGGTCCAGTTCTGACTCCATGCCGATGTCGCACAGGCCTGGGTTCAAATCCAGCTGGGGTGACCTGGGCCAGCCACATAACTCCTGTGTTCCTGTTTCTTCAACTGGGAAATGGAGGTAATAACACCCACCCCTCACCGAGTCCCTGCGAGAATGAGAGAGAACGCTCGCCGACCTCTGCCCGCAGAGGCCACTGTGTAAGCCCGGAAGCCCTTCCCCCTCCCCGCCCCCGCCAAGCCTGCCCATGCTTTCAAGCGCCGCCGTTTCCGGGAGGAAGGCTTCCCTCACTTCTCCAGGTTACCCTGCGACCTCCCTCCTCTCTCCACTCCCACTGCATCGACCCCCAGTACTGATCATTTATTTCCTTGTTGTCTCAGGGGTTCACTGAAGTTAGCGTTCTCGTTCCCGCCGCGCAGTGCTCACCAGAGGCGCCTGGAGAGTACCTGCTGAGTAAGGCAGCCCAGGACTCTGGGAAGGGTGACGATCCGGAGTCAGAAAACCAGGCAAAAATCGTCGCTCTGCAATGGGAGTTCCTGCAAGCTATTCCATTCTCAAAGCCTCAGGTTTCTCATCTGAAAAATGTCTACCTGACATGGTTGCTATGGAGGACAGATGAGGGAGCATATGTGAAAGCCCTTTTGTTATCAACTAAAAAGCGCTATTTCAAGGATTATTATTTTCAGATTCTCAAATCCAAACTGACTGACACCTCGACTGTCCCACACCTGAGACTTAAGAGACTAGCTCATCTCAGAGCTTCTTAGCCCCAAATAATCCACCCAAACCCACCTTAATTGTCCATCCTAAACAGAAAGCCAACAGCCTAGGAGTCACAGCATGATGGAACCCAAACTTCAACCCAGTTCGGGGACCACAAAAACCATCTCTCCCATCCTCAGATCGCTCGGTCCTAGACGGAGGTTCCCGCTTCCCAGCTTAAAGCACCCCACACCGCAAACCTGATCCAACCTGGCTTTGGCCCACCATCATTTCTAGCTTCAATTTCTATGGAAAGTAAAAATGAAAAAAGAAAACACGGTGGGTATGGAGAGTCCTGGTAGTAGAACTGCCGAGTCTGCTGGAATTTTGTGTCCAACACTTGCTAAACGTACTGTAATTATCGCATTTGTGGGAAAATGCTATTTTCACCAGAGGTGATGCGTTCCATGCGCTGAGGAAAACGGTAAGAAGTTGGGGTTTCGGGAGTTCCCTGATGGTGTAGTGGCTTAAGGCTTCGGCGCTGGCGCTGTCAGCGCTGCGGCCCGGGTTCGATTCCCAGCCAGGGAGCTACCCACATACCAAAAAGGAAAAAAAAAAAAAAAAAGAAGTTGGGGTTTCAAGTCTGGTATCTAGGAACCAAAGTCCCAGGGAGCAACCCCAGAGAAATGAAGTCCCTGACAAAGCTGCTGCGGGTCCCCATTCCCGGCCCAGTCCCCTTCTCCAGCACCCCCATCCTCCACCCCGGCCCTACTCTTGCCCACTAAACGCCATGCTGGCATCACAGCCATCAGGGTCTATTGGTGAACTGTTTGTAGTGATGCCCCACCTCCGCCCCCGAGAAAACTGCTTTGTCTCTGTGAAAGACCCCCAAACCAGGCCCCTTATCAACACCCAAGCAACACCCAAGCCAGGCAGATTTTAAGGGGGAAAGGGTAAAAGAAGGGAGCACGCCCACCCAGAGGGGTTCCAGAAACCCCCCCAGGCCAGAATGAGGGTCCGAGGCCGGGGTCGGCAGCTCCCAGGCACCCATCTCCCGGGGATGTCCCCCAGGGGCTGGAGCCATCCCCCGCAAAGACCCCATCCCCCGCAAAGGCCCCTTGCGCTCGCTGACCCGCGACTGGCCCCTCGCAGGCCTCCGAACCAGGGACAGATACCGCGACCGGAAATGCCCCCCACCCCGCCCAGACCGCGCCCCCCTTTCCTGCCGCCCCCTCCCCCAGGGTCGGGCAGCAGGCCCCGTATCCCCGGGCTCGCGTGGCCGCCGCAGCCGGCAGGGGCAGCCCATCGGCGGCCGCGGTCCTCGGCCCTCGCTGCGGTCCCTCCTTCCAACTCCCGGCGCCGCGGGGGTAAGGCCCCTACAAAAGGCAGGGGTGCGCTGCCAGCGACGCCCCTGCCGGCCCCCTCGACCCCCTTTGCGGGGGTCGGCGGTGCATCTGCGCACCCTAAAGCCCCGGACGCCGAGGGGAGAGCCCCCCACGGAAGGAGATCCCCAGGCGTCACCCCTGGGGGCTGCAGGGGCGGCCAAATCACCCAGCGGCAGGTGCCCCCGGCCGCACAATAACTTTCAAACTTTGGGGCCGGGCACGGGGACCGGAAAGGGGAGCCCCCAAATCGGTGGAAATGGGGATCTGAGGGGGGGCATTGCTTTATCTCTACTAAATGCACTCTCCAGGCGGCCGCGCGCAGCCCCAGCCTGGCCGGGGCTCCCCGCGCCCCCCGGCCCACGCGGCTCCGGCCCCCTGTCCCCCCACCGGCCGCCGCAACGCGGTCGGGCCCCGGCCTCTGCCCCGCAGGGCGCGGGCCGCGCGCAGCACTCACCTCGGCCGGGCTGCGCTCCCCGCGGGCCTGCGCCGAGCCCGATAAGTGGTATGCTATGACTAGAGGTATGATTACGTTATTATTATTAGTAATAATAAGAGTAAATGCTATTTAATTACGGGCGGCCGCATCCTGCTCCCGGCGCCGCCGCCCCGGCAGCTCCGTCCATGTGGCTCCGGAGCGCTGTACTTTCATTCCCAGCCCCTCGGCCGGCCGCTCGCGGCAGCGCCCGCTGGAGGCCCCGTCCGTCTCCCAGCAGAGCTTCCTCCTCGGGTCCTAGCGCGGCTCCCCTCGCCTGGCGCCGGGTGGGCGGCGCGGGCGGCGCACCTGGGAGCCCAGGGGGCGGGGAAGTCCCCCTGGCCCCTGGGAAGCTCATGCCTGGAATTCACCTTTATTTTCTCTAAGTAGCCTTCCCTTTTAGGGCTTTTTCTTTCGGCAATTCTGCATTTCTGGGCGGATGGCGCTCCGACTCAGCGCCTCCGCCCTTACCCCCCTGTGTAAAAACCCCCGGGTTTCCAGGACCTTTCGTTTCAAAAACCCTAGCTGCGCGGTCCTTTTCACGAATGAGGACCGCAGGCTCAGAGAGAAATCAGGACCTGCATCGGCTGGTGTTTTAATGTATAGATCTTTCCGGAAAGGATTTGAGGCTGCTTAGAAGACCGAAAAGGTAAGGGGAGATTACCCAAGGAGAGACCAGCTCTGAACATCCTGGAACTGCCTCCCGAGCTGGCCAGGGCCAGGTTGGATTTGAACCCAGAGCTTTGGATTCCAAATACAGTGTCTGTCATTCCACCCTACCATTACCTGACCCATTGATTGCTGAGAGTTCTATCAAACTTCCCCCCTCTTCATTTTACACACACACGTGTATGTATATGTGTGTATGTATGCACATACTTGTGTATGTGTGTAAATATATTTTAATTTATTGAGGATCAGCTGTGAGCCTGGCAGACTTTGTATTTTCAAATGTTATCCCTTCCATAAGCATTTGTAGTAGATACAATCTTAGAAACTGGAGATACATCACTGAGACAAATTTCAAACACAATGTGGTAAATGCTAGGAAGGAAGAGAAACTGACACTGTATTTGCTTATTTACTTCTCACAGTGATCGCGGAAGATTGGTCTTAACGTGTCCATTTCACAGACGGAAAACTGAGGCTTGAGATTAAGTGACTTGTCCAAAGTGGCAATTCTGACTCCAGGGCCTGTGTGTTTCACACACCCTCTTACACTTTCTAATGACATGTTTTAAGGAGGCCTTGAAAAGGGAAAACTATGGATGTGTCAGAAGTTCTCAAACTCTTCCTTCTGTGGGTGTTACCTTTCTCCTCACTACTCTAATATTAACAAACAAAAAGGCAATCTCTGGTATGAAAAAGAGGGATGTTTATGTCCAGAAATGAAGGAGTCTAGTGGCCCTCAGACTCACTATGGGGTGGGGCTTGTTTAAAATGAAGCCCTCTGATTCCCGTCCCACCCCAGCGATTCTGATTTAGTATTTCTGAGAAGCACAACCTTGGTGATTCTGATGTTTAGTGGAAGATCAGCTTCTAGGCTGCCTGCAATAGATCCAAGATCGTGGGCTAAAGGTAGCCACTGGCCAAGCCTGGTGACTTAGGGAAGCTGGGTGGTATGGCGGAGGTGTCACCCAGGCAGGATCAGGAAGCCCAGGGTCAGTCAGAGTCCCCCAGCTGTACCACTTGCTAGCTGTGTGATCCTGGGCAATCTCACAGCATCAGTGTCGTCATTTGTAAAATAAGGATAAGAACACCTAATTAATCTAAAGTTTGTTTCAAGGAATACAGTGAAACAATCTCTGTAAAGCACATAGCACAGTGGCTAGCCCAGCCCATGGGAGGGAATAAATACATGTTAGTAGCAGTACCCCCTGTGCAGTTTTCAGTGAAACACTCTTGACAATGTATCAGATGAGGCACTGTTGTTACTACACTCCCATTTTACGGACGAAAAAGCTGAGCCAATGGGATTATTGTATCTTGCTTCAAATGAAGTAACTGGTACATGGCATAGTGATTCTCCCATCCCAGACTGACAGCGGAATAACACATACATGTCCTTAAATAAGGACTTTCCATCGTTCAAGGGGGAATTCGACTGGACACCAACCCCGGTCTCTTCAATTTGGCACCAACTCAAACTATCTGAGTTGCCTGAGATGGTCTAATAAGTGGCCTTTTCCAAGACCTCAACCAGAAGTGCTGGTGCTTTGGCGAGAAAGGCCCCAGTGCTCGGCACCAGGAGGTTATTTTCTGGGAAACTCCAATGCCCCAGTGTCCTTGGGCAGCAGTGCTCCATGGCCCCACATTGAACCTGAAATAACAGTAACAACTGTACCACTTCTTACTCACCTTGAGCCAAGCACTTTGTACGTGTTGATTCTCTTACCCTCCCCCAAACCCAGTAAGGTAGGAATTGTTTTTACCTGTTTTCAGGTAAAGAAGCAGACACAAAGCAGTTAAGTGACTTGGTTGAGGTCACACAGCAAAGAAAGAGGCACAAAGAATTCATTCCTGGCCTCTCCACCTGTAAGGCCCGACCACTGCACCGTCACGTGGACATCTTAAATCTGGATACATCACTGGCTACCCTAAAGGATCTGTCATGAGAGGAGGTCCCTAGAGAATGGGAGTCATTTACTCATGCTCTGATCTTTGAGAAACTGACAGGATGTACCTTCAGCTGTCCCTTCTCTCGTGTACCTCCTGCTCTAGGCTTAGGCCTGCCACGGCCCAGCCCCAGAGATGCCTTGTTGTGTCCTGATGAGGGCCTGAGTGTACGGCAAACCTTACCTGCAATCACGTAAAGTGTTTTCTCACTCAAACGTTCATTGGCAGGCCCCACGCTGGGGCCTGAGACTGCCGAGAAACCCCGTGTCTCCACAGCTCCAGCAGAGTCCCAAGTCCCAGCCCTCCAGCAAGGGAGCTTACCTTGGTGTTTGGGCAAGGACCCTGAAGATGTTGGAGATAGTAAGAGTACTTTCCCCATAGGGTCACTGTGAGGATTGATACGTTCCTGTATGCAGAGCACTGACAAATTTGTGATTAACTAAAAAGCAAATTAAAAAATACATTCTTCGGGAAATAGTCCATAGGATTTTCAGGTTCTCAAAGGTGAGGGTGATTTCAAAGAAGAGAAGAGAGAACCCACAAGCCTAGAGGCTGAGATAGGCCAGCCACCAGCCTATAATACAGTGGACAAAATGCAGGCGATAAAACACAGTCCCATTTGTCGCCCACATGTTATTAGGAAAACGTTCTAGGGGGCGGCCTGGTGGTCTAGTGGCTAGGTTTTGGCGCCCTCACCGTCGTGGCCTGGATTCGCTTCCCGGTCAGGGAACCAACAACAACAAAAAAAAGAGTTCTAGCAAATGGAAAGTTGAGAGAACTGTACGGTGAGTATTCACATGCCCTGAGTTATTACAGTTGTTAATGTTTCATGGTGTTTGCTTTGTCCTGTATTTGTCCTTCTATCCACCCATCCACCCACTAATCCTCTTGGCATTTTTGTCGAAAACAAAACAGGTTAATTTTTTAACTTCCTTCTTTATGCTCTTTAGCATTTATCCTAATTTTTAAAAATGCCATCAGTTGGCACTTAAAAAAAATTATTGCAATTTTTGAACAAGAAAATTATTAAGAGAGAAAATAATCTACCCAAAGCATTTGGTACCAGGAAATGACAGAGTAGGAAGGAAGGTAGCAGGAAAAAAGGAGAAATTGTCCCAGGCCATTAACAGCTGCCTCTAAATTAAAATGATAAAGTCATCAGAAAAGGAATGCAAAGAAGGGATTTGCCTTTAAGAGGCTCCTTAAC
Organism: Lyroderma lyra; assembly: GCA_004026885.1. Classification (NCBI taxonomy): domain Eukaryota; kingdom Metazoa; phylum Chordata; class Mammalia; order Chiroptera; family Megadermatidae; genus Lyroderma; species Lyroderma lyra. The sequence goes on from PVJL010003486.1 coordinate 11,753, forward strand.
AGAAGTCCCTAAATTAAGGAGGAAAGGAATGCAAAGGAAGAAAGTGGCCTGTTGGGGGGCCCGATTAGATACCCTGAAAGTAAAGACACAAAGTCCTCACGAAGAAATGCAGAATAAGGAATTAGCCCTGGCCTATTATCAGCTATCTTCAAATTGAGAAGGTAAGGGAGTTCCCTGGTGTAGTAGCTAAGGCTTTGCGCTGTCAACGCTGCGGCCTGGGTTCGATTCCCAGCCAGGGAACCACCCACATTAAAAAATAATAATAATAAAAATAAGGTGATTAGAGAAATGCAAGAAAAAGGGGAAAGAGCCCCACTTATCCAACCCTGAGTCCTGCTTCCCAAAACATTACTGTTCTGTAGCTTTGCTTCTTTCACATGCATCATAAAGGATGGAATAAAAACCCTCCAGCATTGTAAGGAGGTACTGACCCCCCTCCCCTGGGTCAGCCTGCTCCACCTCTCTCTCCGAGTGTACCTTCTTTACTAATAAACACTTAACTACCTTATGCCTTCACAGACTCTGTCTCTTTACTGAATTCTTTCCTTCGAGAAGACAAGGGCTGAGGAAGAATCGCCATCTCACGGTAACAGAAAGTTTCCTAAATGTCAGCCCTGGATTTAAGCTCCTCGGCAGACACCGTCCTTTTCTATCTCATTCATCACTTGGATTCTCAGGAGCTGGAGCAGTGCCTGGCACAAGGAGGTGCTCAATAATTATTTATAGAGTTAATGAATTGTTTTAATTATGGTTGTTTATCAAGGTTAAATAAGAATACGTTCGACGGGGAGCCCTGGGGATGATGTGGTGAGTTGTCTTTTATAGATGATGTAGAGACTCACTCCCACGGCGAGGTGACCCCTAGGGGTGAGAGGGCAGGCTGCTCTGCAGTTGTAGGCCAGGCCCACACATCTCTCTCCAGGGGCCCAGGGGGAGCACTTGTTTGGCTCTTAAGAATTTCTCTCCACATTCCTCACGTGTCTGGCATACTTTAGGCATTTGGTTTTGATCTGACACATGGTTAAGTGCAGCCTTGGTAGTTCTTCAGGAAACCAGCGTAAATATTATTTATTCCATTTGCAATTAAGTTTGTTTGAGGCACCAGAATGGAATTTAAAACACTTAGTTAAAGCAAACCGAACTTTAATCGGAGGCAGCCTGCTTTTTTTCTTTAAAACAAACAAACAAAACACACTGCCCAACAGAGACAGAAAGGTCTGGAACATCTACCCTCCCCTCTTTTCCATCTCATACCCCCAAAGTGACTTGTTTTGTGTGTGTGTTGAAAAGAAGCCTAGAGATCTGGCTTCTACTATCTCCAGTCAAAATTTCTGTGTAGTGTAGGCAGGTTCTTTGGCCCCTCTGGGCCACAGTTCTTCGTCTGGTGAAAAGAGGAGAGCAGTGGCCTAAGATGGCTTTACCCATCTATCAAAGGTGACGTATGAGTACACTTCTTGGGCCAGGCAAACAGACCAGCTCTCATGTGATAAGAGAGCTGGAGAAAGGGAAGGAGAGAAGACAACAGTTGTGTTGCACTGATGGTTCTGGACACTTCTGACTCACTGTGCAAACCTCTTCTCCTTTTAAGCCCCAGTCTCCCCGTTTTAAAGGAGTTCAAGACAAAACCTAGATTCAGGAGCATCAAATAGAATCTGGATTCCCAAGGTGAGCTGCCAGGCTGGGTTTGTGATTTTTAGCTTTGAAGGTGAACACCCTCAGGCAGATCATCTACTCTCTGGTTCTCCACAGCCCCACTGGGCCCCGTGACCTCCCTGGCCTTTGAAGGGTATTGAGTTTCTGTTAAGATTCAGTTCTGAAAACCTTTGATCCATCAGATGAGGAAGGGGATGATCACATAAGATGGTTTACTGCCCACCTTCCCCTCCTCCCTGGGAAGTCTCCATGGGAGGGCCGAGGAAGGTCTCAGGCAGTAAAGCTGGGAAAGGGCGCCGGAATAGCATCAGGTCTAGTTGGGAGCACCTCAGCCTTCTCAGATGATTCATTTTAAGCAAACAGCCAGTGACCTTGACTGAAATCCAGTTCAAATGAGGAAACCTGAAGCTCCTGTGCCAGGCCCAGCCCTGAGAACATGCTGCCACGGTGGATACACTCCCTGTCCCCGAGGCTCTCCCAGGTCGAGGAGGAAGCTGCTGAGAATACTATTAACCGTGGAAGAGCCTTCAGAGCCACAGACCAACTGCTGTGGGGACTTGTGGCTCACTGTGGGGACCCACAGGGAGGGGAGTCACTGGCTGGAGTGTTGAAGGAAAGCATCCTGGCTAGGCTGACCAGACATACCATTTGAAATGAGACAGAAAACAACAGTATTGTCCCATTTCAAATGGTACGTAGGAGGTTAGACAATCAATTTTGAGAACTTATCCTAGAAAAATTGCCACATACCTCATGGCTGAATATCACTACAGTCACCTTCAAAGTCCTCCCCTCGGGAAGCTGTGCACCGACACCAGCGCCTAGACCACCCTTCAAAGCAATTTTGGAACTCTTTTTCTGAAATGGCCTTCAGAGCTGTTGTCGTACCCAGAATCTGACAATTAAGTTCGTGAACTTGCCACTGAGCGCTTACGTATGACAACTTGGTGAGGGGCATAACTTTGGCAAGGTGATGGTGAGCCTAGTCTCACTGGGCTGAATTCAAGGTGTCAGTAGCTGACCATACGTACTGTTTGAAACGGGACAGTACCGTTGCTTTCTGTCCCATTTAAAATAGGACATCTGGGGGGTTCCCTGGTGGTGTAGTGGCTAAGGCTTCGGCGCTGTCGTCAGCGCTGCGGCCTGGGTTCGATTCCCAGCCAGGGAACCACCCACATATAAAAAAAAAAATTAAACAAAATAAAAAGAATAACAGTTTAAAAAATAAAATAAAATAAAATAGGACGTCTGGTCAGCCTACCCTGGAGGAGGTGACATTTGATATGGTCTTTGTAGGAAGAGAAGGAGAAGGAGGGTAGAAAGAGGAACTACGTCTGAGTAGTCTTTGGAACCTGGGTCTGGAGCTTCGGTTTTCTCCCCTCTATGGTGGGCAGGGTAGTAATGATGCCCCCTTCCTCGTGGCTCTAAAGATTAAATTAGCTCTGGCTCGCAACATATTTAACTTTGAAGAGCAGGTAGTGCAAAAGCATGTGCTGGGACCAGTTGTGAGAGGTAACTTGCTTGTGTTAAGGTGATCATTGCTGAGTGCTAGAGTTTTTCAATAATGTTTACTTTTCTCTTTATCCTGCTGTGTTTTGCTTGAAGTGTTTATGATGAACACATGTTATTTACATAACGGTTAAAACGTTCTTATGAAAAGAAGAAAAAAAGGCTACTTGTGTTCTGATCCTAATACTTTAGAAAATTCAAGCCTACAGAAAAGTGGCCAAAATGTTCAAAGAACTTTCAGATATCCTTTCCCAAGATTCACTCAGTATTAATGTTTTGCCATATTGCTTGCTTGAATGTATGCTTGCTCTCCCCCCCGCATGTATATATGTATCATATGTATACAAGTGTCCCCCCACTTTTCAAAAGTTCCCTTATGCCACTCGCTTTTAAAAAGACGTGCATTAGTACAGTTAGCCCTCTGTACCTGCAGGTTCTGCATCCTTGGATTCCACCAACTGCATGTGAAAAATATTTGAAAAAAATGTTACATTGTTGCTGACGTGTACTGTGTAGTTAGCCAACAATGGTCGTGTCCATACTGAACAGGCAGACTTTTTTCTTGTTATTGTTCCCTAAACAATAGAGTATAACAACCATTTACATAGCATTTACATTATATTAGCTATTATAAGGAACCTTGAAATATTCAGGTGTATAGGAGGATGTGCATAGGCCATCTGCAAATACTACAGCATTTCACATAAAGGACTTGAGCATTCTTGGATTTGAGTATCGGAGGGGGGTCCTGGAACCAATCCCCCATGGATACTGAGGGACACCTGTACCTGTTTTTGCTAACTGAAAGAAATCGGAAGAGGATTTTAAAGAAAAAAAGGCAAAAAGCAAAACTAGCGTTTAGCATTTGTTTTGCAGTGAGCCATTATAGGGGCAGCATGCATTGGTGAGCGAAACTTATACATAATACACTCTACATAATTATTTCTATTTTATACAGGCTGTGTATGTATCATATCATTCCTGCTTTAGTACATAGTACTGTTAGTTCAGATTTATGTGTTACTTGTATATTTGGTATGTTATTTTGGGGGTTTGGGAACGCTCAAAAAATTTTTCCATGTAAATTAATGGTAATTGCTTCTTCGGTTTAGGCCATTGAAGCTTATGGAAGGTCTCATAGGAGCACTCTACTTTTGGATAGCAAGGAAAACCTGTATACACATTTATTTAAATGATTTCAGAGTAAGTTGCAGACATCATGCCCCTAATAACTTCAGCATATATTTCTCAAGAACAAGGGCAGTTTCTTACATAACCCAAAATAGTAATTTAAAAAAATCAATAGGGAGTTCCTTGGTGGCGTAGTGGCTAAGGCTTCGGCGCTGTCAACGCTGCGGCCTGGGTTCGATTCCCAGCCAGGGAACTACCCACATAAAAAATAAAATAAAATAAAAAATAAAATAAAATTGGATTTCCTATTTAAAAAAAAAAAAATCAATAGGGAGTTCCCTGGTGGTGTAGTGGCTAGGCTTCAGCGCTGTCAATGCTGCGGCCTGGGTTCGATTCCCAGCCAGGGAACTACCCCCCCAAAAAAAAAATCAATAAATTTAATGTTGATACAATACTATTATCTAATGCACAGTCAAGTTTTGCTAACTCTCAATATTGCCCTTTGTAGTCATTTCCCCCATTCTGCGACCTGATCCAGGGCTACGTATTGTATTTAGTTGTTGTGTCCTTTTAGTCTCCCTTAATCTGCAGCAGTTCTCAGTTTCTCTGTCTTTCGTGACAGACGTTTTTGGAAAAGTGCAGACCAGTTATTCTTTAACACATTCCTCAGTTTGGGCTTGTCTGCTGTTCCTTGTGATTGGATTAATTTTATGCGTTGCTGACTGAATGGTGAAGCTGAGTCGTTCTCAGGGCATCACACTGGGACGTGTGCTAACGGGTGTCAGTTTATCCTGTTACTGATGTTCACGTGGACGCCTTGGGTTAAAAGGTGGTGTGGCAGTTTCTCTACTGTAGCGTTACTATTTCCTCTTTTTCATTATCAGGTAATTTTGTGGCTATTTACGTGGAAGCCTTGGAATGTGCTTTCAGTTGCAGGGGATAAAAAGGTGAGGCTTTCCTTTCAGGAAATGGAACCTATTAATATTTCTTGCTGAACAGATCCAGCAGCGTGCCTTCGGCAGTCCAACCTTTGTCAATAAAGTTACGTGAACATGCACCTGGGAGGGCTGGGCCGGAGGGCCGCAAGGCATTAAGAGACTTGTAGTCTCCTTGGCTGGTCCCGGCTAAACGCCGCCCCGTGGTGTCCCTGAGAAAGAGCCAGAAGACGAAGAGGGAGGGGGGGAAAAGGCAGCCGGGGGAGGGAGGGGTGGGGCGCGGTGCATCATGGGATTGGTAGTTCGCGGTCGCTGCTCCGCGGCGCTCGGTGCGGAAAAACTGCACTACCATCCCCGAGAGGCCACGCGCGCGGGGGCAGGGGAAGCCTCCTGGGCCTCGAACAAATCAAATCCAAGGAAAGAAACTGCCGGCTTTCAAAATCCTCCTCCTCCGCCATCATCCGCCACCGTGCGGGGAGCAGGTGGTGGTGGAGACGAGAGTGGCGAGAAGCTCCGGGAAGAGCTGATAGACAGGTGGGCTTGGCATCGGGACCGCAGGACTCAGAGGCGACGACCCCTACCTGCTCTGACCCGGACCCTAAATCAGTCCCCACCCCGCCGGGCGGACGCGTGCGCTTGGGTCACCCCACGCGGCGCCGCCGTCTGTTTACGGTAAGATTGGGGTCCCTTTCCTTTCCCCATCAGCCGCCTAGGATGGGGGCGGGGGGCGGCGTGGCCCTGGGACTAGGTAGACAAGGAAGGTGTGGCGTTTTTCTCTGCGCCTTCGACGGCCAGGAGCGGGAGGGTGGCAGTAGGGGTGCTGACCCCTTTCACACATGGGGAAACTGAGACAGAGGGCGTCTGGCTCGCCGAAGCTGCCCATCCCGCCGCTGCCAGCAGTGGCGTCTCCTGTTAGCGTCGGTGTCAACTGGGGGCGGTGCGCGTCCGCCAGGGATCCCGGGTGGGGCTCCCGCGCTGCTCGCCTGTCATTTGTGGCCCGCACTCGCGCGTCTCTCCCTCGCCGCCGCCTCCCAATAGGCCCACACCCGTAGGAGCAATGGCTGTGCACCTTAGAAAGCGTGACGCCCTGCGAAGAAGGGAGAAGACTGTGGGTATCTTTCGTTTGTCTTTGCTCTGCTGCTGCCCCTTTGCAGACTTTGGACAATTGAATTCACTCTCAGTGCTTTGGTTTCTTTGGTTAAATTGGATAGTATATTAGACTGAAGGGTGGACTTTTCTCCAGCTGATAAATTGTGTTCCTATTCCATCTGGAGTCCCCACTAGCATCTTTCTAGCCTCAAATCGTCCCTTCCCAGAACTGCAAGAGGTGGTAGGGTTTAGGGCTAATTTTTGTTCAGTTTCATCCCGTCATTGGAGCACCTTATAATACCAGGCCCAATGCTGCAGATAGGGTAATCCTGTCAAAACATATGTCAGATCATCTCTCTGTTAGAAACCTTCTAGTGGCTCTCCTGGTTACTCAGAATAAAAGCCACGGTTCTTAAAATGGCCTTTGTGACTTGGGCTTCTTGTAAATTCCTTTTTCTCATCTCTTACCTCCCCTTCTCCCTCCCTCTCTGTGCTCCAGCCCCACTAACCTCCTTGATGTTCCTCTCTCTCACAAGAGGAGTTGCGTTTGCTAGAATGCTCTTCCCCAGGTATCTGCACGGCCCAATCCCAGACAGCCTTCAAGTCTTTGTTTCTTTCCTAATAATAACTTCTCTAACCATTCTACTTGAAATTGTACCCCTCCCCAAAAAATTCCTTACCTGCTTCCTTCCCTGTTTATTTATTTATTTTTATCAGATGCTGAGTATCTTGTTTAAGATACTAAATACCTTGCTTAGAACATATGTTTCAAGAGGGCAGGGTTTTTGCTTCATTCACTGCTGTACTCCTGATACCTGGAAATGCTCAGCACACAGTAGTGCTCAATGAATGTTGAGTGAACGAATGGACGCCTTCTTACCCAGAAGAATAGTTCATGCTTATTGATAAAAGACAGACAGGCCAGGGTGATAAAGGGTTAAGATCAGAAGTGGGTGGGAAGCTGGCTGTTTGGGCCCAGAGGAAGCCTGGGGAATGGGGACGCTATCACAACTGTATCTTGAGGATGAGAAGATTGGGAGAGGAAGGAATCTCTGTGGGCATCTCCTAGTTCTCTTGCCCGATCTGTCTTCCTTGGTCTCCCCCGATACCTGCCATTTCCTCTTTGGGGAAATAGAGTGGTCCTTTCTGCTGAGCTCTAGCCTGGAAGCTCCTTTTTTCCTGCAACTCTGCCCTTGGTCTATTGTGATGGTGGCTGTTGTGATGTAGAGACCTCTCGTCTCCTAGGAACCCTTGAGGTCTGACCACCATGGGATTCCTTGTCTCCTGGCCAAGGTGAAGCCAGATGTGCCCCACCCCCAGAGTCATGCCAGTGTGGGTAGTGGGACATTTGCTGGGATGGATGACCTGGATCCCATAGCCGTATATGTCCTGTTTGAGGAATGGGACCCTCAAACAGAGAGCAGCCAAGATGGTCTGGAAGGTGTGTGCTTGGGGCAGACTCTTTGCAGCCATGGGTCTGGGACTCAGCTGCCTCTCACTGGGGGCCCAGGAACTGGGCACTTTGCATGGCTTTGCTAGATGTCCCACCTGGGGCGGTTGGGCAGGGGAGGACTTGTGAGATGGTAACTCTTTGGAGGCGAAATATGATTTTTCTGTTTTCTTGTTACCTTCTGCAACTTTCTAGAACCATTCCTTCCCTAACGCTATTTTCATTTCTTCCAGTGGTGTAGCTCTTGGGACTTCCATAATGGGGGAGGAGGACTCAGGCCCCTGAAACAGCTGATGTCCTACCTGCCCTCCCAACCAGGGGACCCCAGCGGACTCCCCTCCCTTAATGAAACTTTGGCTTTTTCAGTTTGCAGATTGCCAGAGGAGCCCAGCAGCCTGTCCAGCATGGCCTCTGAAGACATTGCCAAGTTGGCAGAGACGCTTGCCAAAACCCAGGTGGCTGGGGGACAGCTGAGTTTCAAGGGCAAGAGCCTCAAACTCAACACTGCAGAAGATGGTAAGTGTCCGTGCGGGCTGGTCCAAGGGAGGAAAGGAAGTGTGATCAAGCACGTACTCTTGCTGGTTGTGTCAGGCCCATTTAGCTACATTATCACGTTGTTTGTCCCTGTGGACCTATCTAACAGTGAGGCTCAAAGGTGACTTGCCCTTGAGCAGGCTTCCCTGCTGGTCCTCATGTTTGCAGTGGGCATTCTCACCATGACAGCTCAGGTGGGAAGGGCCCCTTTGTCTCTTGAAAGGACCACAATTGGTGCCAGTTCCAAGATATAGTTACTGACTTCTTAACTTCAGATCCACCCCCACCTGCATCCCCATCACTCCAAGCTGATCTAGGAACACCTGTCCCCTTCCCCAGAGCTGAGGTTCTCGTAGAGCTGCATTAAATCAACAGTCCAGACCCTCAGGAGGTCTGGTCCATGCAGCTGAAAGCCCCCAGGAGAGGGTGGGTGTTCGGTCTGTGTACAGGCAACCAGGACTGGAGAGAACTAGGAATCAGAATGCAGACCCTTTCTCTCCATCCCTGCCCACGGCATGGCCGGCACTGACTAACCCTGAATTCCCTGGCGTCTAACTGAAGGCGCCTACGTCATTATTTGTAAGGCCTCTCGAGGCCCCAGCCCAGCCTGGGAAACTGGTCTGGACTTGCCAGGTTGTCATGGTGTGCAGGCAGGCTTGCTCCCCTCTGCTGGGTCAGACACTGCTCAAGTCCCTTGGGTTGCTGGCCATGAGCTGATGCACCCCCCTAACGTCTCCACAGGCCCTTAACATTTACCGAGCTCCCCCTGTGCTTTTCTTACTCGTGATTCTTGCATTGTCCCTGAGGGAGGAAGGTAGAAATGTTGCCATTTTATAAATGAGGAAAAAGGACTTGGGAGACTTACATAACTTGTCAAGGTCATACAGCTGGTAACTGGCAGAACCAGGATTTTAACAGCGGTCCAGCTGCATCCCTGTTCCGTGCTCCTCAGTAGACATTCAGCTCGGTGCAGTGAACATGGATTTGCTGTTAAATGCTATTCATTGAACACTGTGTCAGGCAGTCTTAAGTGTCATACAAATAGTAGCTCAGTTTACCTTCACAAAAGCCCTTGAAGTGGGCCCCATCCCCAGATTGGAACACGAGGGCTCAGGGAGGTGATGTGACTTGCCCAAGGGCACAGCTGAAAATAGTACAGCTGGGCTTAGAACTCAGGTTTGTCTGGCCCTAGAAATCGTGCAGATAAGCACTTCTCCAGCCCAGGCTGGTCACAGCAATGCCCAGCTTACAGCCCCCAGCCTCTGAGAAGCTCCTAACCTGGAATGGGAATGAGCTACCCAAATAACCAGCGGGAGGCAGAAGGTAAAATACACTCTGAGAGAAAGCTCTGGGAAGGAAGCAGGGGAAAGGGGTCATTTATACCTTAGGAAGGCCTAGGAAGTCTCTGGATGAGGTGGTGTTTCACCTGTCCTTGAAGGAAGGTTTGAAGGGGAGAGCCCCCTGCAGGCGGGGACCATGTGACTTAGAGACAGGAGCTGAGACACACAAGGGGGCTTGGAAGAAAACTCAGAATCCCGTAGGGATCCCAGGGCAGAGGCCCTTGAATGCTGTGCTGAGGACCCTGGCGTCCTCATCACGTCTCGGAAAGGGACTCTGTGCTGGCTGGGAGCGAGCCAGCACAGTCAGGCATGGGCGGGAGCCTGTGTGAAGCCGATGATCAAAACAAGGTCCTTTCTCCTCAGGAAGTCATTCCAGGACCGAAGAAAGGCCTGTCTGCTTTCCAGGGCAGAGTGATAAACAGCTGGAGCTTGTTACTCTGTGAGGTGGCGGAGGCTAAAGAGAGAAGTCCCTGCTGCTTAGCCTTATGACAGTTGGGGATTGGGGGTGGTTGAGGTCCATTTCTAATCCATTTTTAAGTATATCTCGGTGTGGAGTGAAAACCGAGTGAGAGAGGCAACTCGTCTGTGACCCCCACCCTCTGTTGTCCCTGCTCTTCCCCTTTTGGTGCGTTTCCTTCCAAGTTGGTCTGTGCTTGTGATTGTCCCCGGGACTGAATTTGTGGAAAGCACAGTACCTGTGTGTCTCTTTAAGTCACTTATACCACATAAGTTGTCTTTCCTCGGGGCCCAGCGTTTCTGTCACCTTGCTTTTAGGACATTTCTGTCACATGCCTTTAAGCAACCCTCCCCTCTCCTTGTTGACCTGGCCAGGCCCTGGATGTTAGAGGGGGCTCCTTTTTGGAGCAGGTCCTCCAAAGGGCTGAGCGACCATTCCAGCCATTGCCCTGTGTGCCAGCTCCAGAGTGGCCACCCAGGACGTGGCGAGGGAGGGAAGGGAGGGACAAAGGGGTTTCTCTGCTGGGAGCAGGGGGTGCGGGCAGCTGCCTAAAGTTCATGGTTGTGCATAGCAAGGGTTTGGGGAGGAGCACATAGGTTCAGTTTTAGAAAACCAGTCTGAAGCCCAGCTCTGTAGACTTCCTAAACTCCTGGGCAGAGTGGTTTTATTCCTTGAAACCTCAGCTTTTCCTTCTAGATAATGAGAGACTCATATCTGTCTAGTCTTCCTTCTCGTGAAATGAGAACTGGGAAATGAATGCTGGATATCACTTTCTAGCTGTGTTACCTTGGTCAGCATTCACTTACCCTCTCTGTGTCTCAGTGTACTCAATTGTAAAACAGATATAACCGCCTTACTAGAGGTGAGAAATGTAGGCATAAAATGTGTGTAAAATGCACATGTTAGTGTCTTAAGTGCTTATCCGTACAGGGTAGTGAGAAGAGGCAGAGCGAGTCCCTTTCCTCATGGAGCCCCTGACCCAGTGAGGAAGGCAGTATTAACAAAGTCACCATATGATGATGGAGTAATCATTTAGATGGGTGTAACATCGTAACAGGCTGTGGGTGAGAGATCAGGGCTGTGGTGCTGTGGAGACTTGACCTGGTTGGGAGGTTAGCAGTGGAGGTGCGAGGGAGGGGAGGGAAGCACAATTCAGGCGGCCCTTTACAGGTTGTAAGTTTCACTCTTTCTCTCTAGACTCTGTGTGGGTTTTGTAACCCAGAAGGTTAAGTTCAAACTTTTATCTCCCATGTACCCTAACCTTAACCCTAACCCCAACTCTGGTTTCTGAATATCACCTTGAAACAAAAATTGACCCTATCCTGACCCTTACCCTGACCTTAATACTAGCCCTAACCTTAACTCTGGATTCTGAACATGACCTTGAAACTAAAATTGACCCTACTCTAACCATTACTCTAACCCTAACCCCAACACTGGTTTCTCAATATGACCCTGAAACAAAAATTCACCCTACTCTGACCCTTATTCCAACCCTAACTCTAAACCTAACCTGAACATTAGATTCTAATCATGACCATTAAATTGAAATTGACCCTACCCTGGCCCTTACCCTAGCCCTAATCCTAACCCTAACCCCAACACTGGTTTCTGAACATGACCTTGAAACGGAAATTGACCCTACTCTGACCCATTCCATCCTGTGCCAGCCAGACTGGATTTTATTTCATGTAACTGGCATTTTGTTCAGATTGTAAAGTTAATACATGCTTATTATAGACTTTAGAAACATTGAAAGGAGGAAGTAAAGAAACTATATCTTCATTATCACATAGCCCAGGAATATAACTACTGTTATTTTGGTATATTTTCTTTTTTTTTTTTTCCTAAACAAAGCTGAGTTTCCTTTTTTAAAAAAAAAAATAATAATTGAGATCATATAACAGATACTTTAAAAGCTGCTTTATAACCTGATATATTGAGAGCATTTTACTACAGATGATGGAAAAATACAGAATCCCTCATCATCCCACCACCTAGATATAAACTGTTTCAATATTTGGTTTCTATCCTTCTGGATCTTGTTTTGTGTGTATGAGAGAGAGAGGGAGAGAGGGAGAAAATAAATAAGACATTTTATTTGTTTGTTTGTTTTGTATGTGGGTAGCTCCCTGGCTGGGAATCGAACCCAGGCCGCAGTGCTGACAGCGCCAGCACCAAAGCCTTAAGCCCCTACACCACCAGAGAACTCCTAAATAAGACATTTTAAACGTGTTATCAGACAAAATACTATTAGAAAGCCTCGTTTTTCACTTACTAGTATAATGTGAATCTTTTCTAAGTCAAACACCTCAGTCACCATTCATAATGACATTAGTATAACTGTACCACAGTGAATTAACCTATCAGGTTATCTTCTGTTGATGAACATTTAGGTTGTTTGGTATTTTTCATCATCATAAAACAGTACAGTAATGAAACACCCCAGAGGTGAATAATTTAACGTGTACAAGCCTTTGTGCCCTTGTGCCTGCTGGCTGCTGATATGGGGGCTGTTTCCCAGCTTGGCCTGGTGCCCTCTCTGCTGGGGTATCCATGTATAGCACCCATAGGGTGTCTCAGGCACTTTCTTTTTTTTTTTTGCTTTTTGGTATGTGGGTAGCTCCCTGGCTGGGAATTGAACCCAGGCCGCAGCGCTGACAGTGCCAGCGCCGAAGCCTTAAGCCACTACACCATCAGGGAACTCCCCTCAGGTTGCTTTTTCCTTGGCTCCCAGACCTTTTGTACATGCCTTATTTTAATACCAATTACAGAGAAATTGCCTGTGTAGCTGTGTCCTCTGATCGACCATGAACCTTTCTGAGTCTCCTTTGTAAGCGGGGGCCTGGCACATAGCCATTGGAGTTGCAAGTGACAAGGGAGTGGGTTGCCTCTCTCCAACCTCAGCTGTTTGTGACACCAACAGTCTGAAGTTCTGTTCTTTGGTCCTGGACAGCCAAGGATGTGATTAAAGAGATCGAAGACTTTGATGGCTTGGAGGCTCTGCGCCTGGAGGGCAACACGGTGGGCGTAGAAGCAGCCAGGGTCATTGCCAAGGCCTTGGAGAAGAAGCCAGAGTTGAAGGTGAGGTCCTCAGGACAAGCAGGCCCAGACTGGCTGGGGACAAGCTTTTGCTCACACAGCCACAACCCTACCCGTGTCCAGACCTCCCGGACCCCTGCCTTGTTGGTAGTCACCATGGACAGCTCCTCTCCTCTGGCCTCCCCGGAGCACTCAGCACTGGCCAGGGCCCCTCTCCTGCGCGACGTGTCTGTTTGGGTCCTCCAGGAACAGACACTGAGATGCTGTTAGGAGTGTCAGAGGGTTATTGGGCAGCACATGTGGAAGGTAAGTGGGGGAAGGAGCTGAATGGACAGGGAGAGCCTTCAGCTAACACTGCAGAACTGGTACCTGCGAGGAGGGAGGGGCCCAGAATAAGGCCTCGAGAACCTTCCTGTCCTCACGAGCCCTCAGTCCTCCCAGCGGGGACCTCGAGAGTGAAGGTTTCCTGATAGAGGAGTCGTGGGGGGCGACACGGCCAGGCCTCAGCTCAGACGTGGCACGTGGGGAGGAGGCTGTCAGCCCGAGGCAGCCAGCTGACCGCACTCCTGAATGGCAGGCCCATTCTTGCAGGTTAGCTCCAAGTGGTGCCCCTCCTAGTGTGTCCCAGTGTGGGTTCCACTGAACACCAGTACTCAAGTTGCTCTTTGAGAAAAGTAGGGTATCATGTTCAAATGTCAGTATGTCACTGCAGGCCCCCTTCCTGGGAACCCCAGTGGATGTTAGCATATTAAATCCTCTGAAGAGTCATGAGGGAGGGAGCCTTGCTACCAGACAGGAAATGGCTCTCTCACTGTATACAGGGCTAGGCTTACGCTGGGCTCTTCCCACGTGTCATTTAATCCTCACAGAGACCCGAGTAGTAAAGATGGTTTCCGTTTTGTACACCAGTGGGACTGAGGCGCAGAGGGGCTGAGGACACAGGCCAGGACCCCACGCTGAGAAGTGGCTGAGCCGCATGGCACACCCCCAAGTCTCTTTCCATGGATGGCACCACTGTGCCCTCCGAGGGGCAGGGAGACAGGGCCAGGGGTCCCCGGTCCCCAGGGGACACTGTGCATTTGCCCAGTGGTGGCCTGGCTGGTTAAGAAGTGGTCTTCGATGTTTGTTTCCCCAGGAAGGTCACAGTCAGGTTAATCCCCAGGCAGTGGTTGTTTCTGCTCTCCTGCCCAGGGCTGGCCTTTCCTTGAGCAGAAGCTGGGACATTTTCTTATAAGAGTTCAGCCCTCCCCGGTGACTGCGCAGGACAGGAATGGAACAGATGTGGCTGGGCCTCGAGGCTGCAGGAGCTGAGCTTTGGCATCCAAGGGCCGGGGTTCAAGCTCCAGCACCACCACCTTATTTGTGTTACGTGGTCTTGCACTAAACTCAGCTGCATCGGGCTCCTGCATGAAGCTTTTCCTCCCTGAAAGGTTGCTGCGATGGCCAAATGCGGGCTCATGTCATGAGAGAGCTCGGCCAGGGGTAGTACCACATGCATCCTGTCACCATGTGCAGTTCCAGTGCCCTGAGTTACCCCATCCCAGCATCTCAGTCCTGCTTGGGGCAGGACTGGAAGGAGCCCAGAATGGGGGCAGGGGCAGATGGGAGCTGCTCTTGATGCCTGTCATGCCCTGGGCACAGTGCTGATTAGAGATAAGCTATTTTCTCCCTCATTGCACCCCTGTGTATAAGTTAGGCCTTCACAGAGGAGAAAAGTGTGACCCACCATCACACATCCCAGGAGTGGGCCAGGATTGGAGCCCAGATATCAACCCAACCTCCTAACTGGTCTGCTGCCCACTTGGAGGTCATGAGGCCTAAAACCTATCTCAAAGATAGTGTACCAGGGGTCAGAGACGGAGTGGCGCGTCTGGGGTCAGCTAAGTTGGGTTTAGAATCCAGGCCTTATGCCTTGGGGCCCCCTGCTGACCCTCAGCCTATCAGAGTTGGGTTTGGGAAGCTTTGAGGAGAGATGTCAGTTGTGAGGGACCCATGGCACACAGGCAGTGGCTGCCTGTCTTGGCCCCCATGCCAGTGTAACTCGCTGAGCAGACCTGTGTAGAGCATCCCCTGAGGCCCCAGCTGTGTTAGTGATTTTGCTTTACCTTCTACAAAAACTAGTTTTACCTTCTACAAAAACTTTAGATTGGATTTAGTTCATATATTTTAAGGACTGGATTTTCAGTGGGAAGGTGCTTTCTTATGTCCCCTCATTCCCAAGTTGGGCTCAGGAAAGGCTGGAGCTGCCAGAGTTATTTTCGATGAATACAGCAGCCAGAGTCAGAGGACAGGGCTGTGTGTACAGAGACTAAACTGTACTGGTCATTGTGACACACAGCCCAGTCCCATGGCCCTCACCTGTGTGACATTCACATCAGCTCACTTTGAAGTGATTGAAAAGCAAACAGGATGTCTTCTATAAATGCTCAGTGTTTTCCCTTACCGCTGGCATCTGAGGGCCCTGAGCCTGAGGCCTGCTCCCACTTTGTTTGGGGTATTGGCCAGACCAGCCAACCTCAACGTGAGGTCACCTCCTGGAGGTGGTCAGATGGTTGAAGAGAGACTTGAAAAAAGAGTAACTTCCTCACTGCTGGGTCTCACGTTATTTACTTTTCTGTTCTTCCACCACCCAAAATCATGTCATATGTCACTATAGCCCACACCATGTGGGAATCTGCCATTGGAAAGGAGCACGTGGCCATCCTGGTCCTGGATCTACCATGGGGTCCAGGGCCAGCCTCCTTTCTCTTATCCCGATTCCCTCCCAGAAAACCAGAGAGTAGGGTTTTCCTGATATTTCTGCTGATCCCCTATGGCATTTGGGGACCTCCAGCTTTGGCCAGAACCAGTCTAGCTTTTCAAAGCCCAAATTAAGAAGTTTACTAGTGCGCAGTGGTCCAAGTCATGAGATGAGGTGCTGCCCGCAGGCTGCCTCTGAGGTCTTAGCTAACTCTTCTTTCCTTTGTCCTTCCAAGCGGTGCCACTGGAGTGACATGTTCACAGGGAGGCTGCGGTCCGAGATCCCGCCAGCCCTGGTGAGTGAATGAGGCCGCTGCTCCCCTGGGCACAGGGGACTGCGGCGATTCCCAGGTATTTCTCTCATAGCTTTCTGCACACTAAGATGCATCCTGTGGGCAGCTGAGATGCTGATAGGGAAGCCAGGCAAGCACAGCGTCTGCGCTGTGTTCTGATGGGCAGGTAGGAGTACGCGTGATAATGGGCAGCCAGAGGGTGAGGAGGACTCAAGGGCCCTGTGACACCAGGAGACCCAGTGACAAGGATAGCAGAGACTGGGGTTCTTGGGGGTTTTTTTTGTTTGTTTGTTTTTGTTTTTTTTTTGTATGTGGGTAGTTCCCTGGCTAGGACTCGAACCCAGGCCACAGAGCTGACAGCGCCAGCGCTGAAGCCTTAAGCCACTACACCACCAGGGAACTCCCTTGGGGATCATTCTTGAGTTGTGTGCTTTCCCTTGCACTGTGGATGTCGCTCCCTACACCGTTACCCCTCTTGTCCTGGCATTTCCCTCCCTGCATTCTGAGCTTCTGCTACCTCACAACCTCAGCCAGCACAAAACATGCTACTTCATGCCGTTGTCTCTCTCTGCTCATGTTTCTACTGCTGCTGGAGCTCAAATGTCACCTCCTACAGGAAGCCTTCCCTGACCACCCCACATACAGCATGCCCACTCCCCAGCAGAGTTAGGAGCTCTCCGCAGGGTTTGCAGTCCTGGGTATATAATATGGCAGCTCTCACAGAAGTGGTCTGTCTGCCAGTTTTCTACCAGCCTGGATGCCCCCTGAGGGCAGTGGGCCTGGCACAGAAGCAGCACCTGGTAGGTGGCTGTGACATTGATGTGAGCTTCCTCTATTCCCAGATCTCACTAGGGGAGGGACTCATCACAGCTGGGGCCCAGCTGGTGGAGCTGGACCTAAGTGACAACGCATTCGGGCCCGACGGCGTGCGAGGCTTCGAGGCCCTGCTGAAGAGCTCCGCCTGCTTCACCTTGCACGAACTCAAGCTCAACAACTGCGGCATGGGCATCGGCGGTGGCAAGGTGGGTGCAGCGTTCCCCCTCCCTCATGTCTTCATGGCCCCTCACACTCCCTCTTGCCCAGTCTCTTGCTGCATTTGCCTCTGAAGTATGTGCCCATGGCCACCCACCATCTGGGATGGCTGGCCTGTTTATCTCTTCGAAGGGGAAAGGCCTCCAAAGCGGCAGCCTATGGCCACAGGGAAGAGGCGATGGCATCCTTGAGGGTGGGGTTGTCAACCACCCTGTTCTTGTGTTGCCTTGGCAACACAGAGGAAGTATTGCATATGTGCTCCTATCTGCTGGCTCTCCAAAATGCAGACCTTGGGTGTCCCTAGATCTTCTGTGCCCTTGGAACAGCTGTCAGAGCCCATGAAGCCTGGCGTGTGTGCCTGGGGAGGGTGCCCAGAGGAGACGACGCAGCTCACCTTTGCCCCCGCACAGGCCCATGTGCCTGGCCCTTCTGCCAGCCAGGCTGCTCAGTGTAAAAAGGCTCCTCCTTTCTTCCCAGATCCTGCACCGAGGCAGGTGGCCCTGTTCCTTCTCTTCTCACTCCATTCTGGTGCCTTTCAGCCCAGATTCTAGAACGGCTGAGTGCTCGTCTGCATTTCTGTGCCCCCTCCCCTCTCACATTCTGACCAAAAGGAGAAAAGGGCTGGGGCACAGGAGTGACAGCAGTCGCAACGTCCTCTCTGTGAAGATGTCTGTTATGTGTGTTACCTTGACGCTGCTCCCTGTTTTTCATATAACTAGACTTGAACTTGGAGATCTTGAGTCAGGTGTCCCAGATGATGTAGCTGGTGTGGGACTGATGTGGGATTTGAACCTGCATCTGCATGGCCCTGTCGGCCCTGTCAGAGCAGCAAGAGGAGACTCTGTGATGCTTGCAGAGCTCCAGGCTGAGGCAGAGCGGCCTTCCCTGCAGAGGGTGCCACGAGAGGGAGAGTGGGGGCACGTTCCCACGCCCGGCTGGGCCAGCCCCCTCCCCAGTCTAACTGGGCAATCAGCTGTGTGTGTCATGACATAAAAAGGTTGGCAGCAGCACAAAAAACGGGTCCCGCCCAACCTAGTGTCGTGTGCTGGGAGAGCCAGGGACATTCCTTGTAAAATGCTTCGGTTTTCCGCCCATCACCTCACCTCTGCCACGCAGCAGTTTGGGGACTGAGGCTTAGAAGCTACCTCCAGGCACCACCCCAAGGACAGAGCAAACTGGGTTTTGGGTTTTTGCCCCCAGCAGCTGAGACCCTGGCTTGGACACTGGCGTGTGTATGGCCGTGGTCTCCTTGGCCAGCTCCCCCTAGGTGTTGGGGTGCATGGAAGAGATGCTGGAAGATTTGGGTTCTAGTCCAAAGTCTGCCACTTGCTCAGTGACCGCAGGGAAGTTTCTGCCCCTCCCTGAGCCGCTTCAGCTGGAAAGTGGAACTCCTGGTGGTCCCCACCTGATAGGGGCTTATGACCCTAGGGCTTTGACAGGGCTAACTGTGAAGCCCCTTCCCCAGACCTGGCTTAGAGGTGGCTACCATTGTAGGTCTCTCCCTTCCCTCTGGGCCTCCGGTCACGTGTGTCCAACATGAGGCTAAACCCTGCAGGATGGTAGGACACACACGTGAAGCGATGAGATGTAAACTCTAAGGTGCTGGGCACATGTGAGGGGTGACAGTGTGCTTTTGATCAGTTCTTTGTCCCCATATCCACCACCAGTAGGTGGCGTGGGATGCTGAGGACCAGTTTAGCAGCATGGCTGCCCTGCTGGGAAAAGGGCCTCCTGCCTAGGCCCGGGCCGCTTGCTTTCCCGCCCCCAGATCCTGGCAGCAGCTCTGACTGAGTGTCACCGAAAATCCAGTGCCCAAGGCAAGCCGCTGGCCCTGAAGGTCTTCGTGGCTGGCAGGAACCGTCTGGAGAATGACGGAGCCACTGCCCTGGCAGAAGCTTTCGGGGTGAGTGGTTCCAGTCCTACCCAACACACGGTGTGTATCCCAGCTCTGGAACTTAGCTGAGTGACCTCAGGCAAGCCGCTTCCCCTCTCTGAGCCTGCTGGCCCGTCCTGCAGGCGGGCAGAGTTCCTGTTGTGCGTGTCTGAAAGGGGGTATGACCCACCCTCGGGTGCGCTGGCAGCGGCTTCCTGGAGTTCCATTTGTTGTGTTTTTGTCTACTTGAAATCGATGTTAGCCTTTTTTTTTTTTTTTTTTTTAATGTGGGTAGCTCCCTGGCTGGGAATCGAACCCAGGCTGCAGCGTTGACAGCGCCAGCGCTGACGCCTTAAGCCACTGCACCACCAGGGAACTCCATGTTAGGCTATTTTTAAGTTCTCATGAATCTTGTGTTCTTTTTTTAAACGTTTGTGTCTTTTCTCAGTTACAGTTGACATTTAATATTATTTTATATTAGTTTCAGGTGTACAGCATAGTGGTTACTTATGAAGTGATCCCCCAATTAGTCTAGTCCCCACCTCACCGTACATAGTTACCACAATATTATTGACTATATTTCCTATGCTGTAATTCTATGCTGTGTTTATTTGTGAACCCCCATGCTATGCTAGGCACCCGGGGACAGCAGAAGGTGCCTAGCTGGGCACAGAATTATGCTAGTCCTGTACCCAGTCCCAGGTGGCAGTGGAGATTGGGAAGTGGGCCTCTCCTGGAGAGCTCAGGTGCTGTTAGGGTGCAGACAAGGTGATTTTGATATTCCAGGATGATGAATACCATGACAGAGGGAGGATAGGGTGCTCTGGGAGCATGGAAGAGCACTGGATTGTGCCAGAGTTGGGGGTGAACAGGAAGCCTTCCTGGGGGTGGAGGCATGTAGAATGCATAGTAGTCAGCCTACCAAGAAAATACCAACAAATGAGGAGACAGATAATTATAGGCAGAGAGAATGAAGTGTCAAAAGGTTGGTATACAAAAGGGCCAGGTGGTTTGGGGAAGACCCCCTCCTCACCCCCAAAAAAGGATGTGGCATGCAGGATGCCAGTCATACTATATAAGTATGACAGGAAGGCCCCAAGAAAGAAAGGTTAAATAGAACTGCATTGTTCAGAGAAGGGCCATGGCTGACTACCAGGCCAGAGCCCACAGTCCCCACATTTCAGAGAACACCAGACTAAGAAACCTGTGTTTGGAGCTGTGTGACCCTGAGCAAGTCACTTAGCCTCTCTGATCCCTAGTCTTCTGTGTCCATTGGAGAGCCTAATCCCAGGTAGGTCTCCCTCTTGAACTTTTGGAGAGGCTCAAATGCAGCCATGCCCAAAAGCACACTTTGAGATCTGATCTATGGCCAGACATTCATGGATAAGCCCCTGCCCGTGCTGACAGCAGCCCCTCCTCATGTTTGTGTGCAGTGTGGCCCTCCTGCCTGCTGGATATCACCAGCACTCAGGGACCCACCTCTGCCCTCTCCTTCCTGCCCCTCACAGATCATAGGTACTCTGGAGGAGATCCACATGCCACAGAATGGAATCAATCACCCCGGTGTCACTGCCCTGGCCCAGGCTTTCGCCATCAACCCCCTGCTGCGGGTCATCAACCTGAATGACAACACCTTCACTGAGAAGGGTGCTGTGGCCATGGCCAAGGTGAGGCGGGTGTGGCAGGCCCAGGTTGGCCCTGGTAGGCAGGGTCTGGCTGCTACCTTTGCAGGGAACCCATCAGCAGGCAGCTGCTCTGCCCCCCTCCCTTCCCACCTGGTGTGTACCCCATGGGTCCAACTGTGTAAACATGCCCAGAACGGGTGTGTGTCACAAGCTAGCACGTGCCCTTCTTGGGCAGGGCTAACTGACTGCACCGCCTTCTTCCTGAGCTGCCTCCGTGTAACCTCAGCTGTTGGTGCTATTTTTGGTCTTGGGCGGCACTTAAGGCCATTCCAGCCTCACCATTTCCTTCATCGGCTCTATTCATTGAGTCCCAGTGTAGTGCCCAGCCCTGTGCCAATCACAGATCACACAGAGTTGGTCAAAGATTCCACCTTCAAAATGCCTTTGGGTCAAGGAGGGAAAGGAGTGGCTAACTGGTGACAGTGCAGGGCTGGGTGTTGGAGCCTCTGTGTGGGAGGGCTCCGTGACCCTACAAAAGGCAGGTCCTGCTGCTGTGCAGTGTTAGCAGAGATGAATGCAGGTGTTGGGGAGCACATGGGAAATTCACGTCAGACTTGGGCAAGGCTTCCTGGGAGAGGTCACCTTTTGGCCGAGTGGTACAGGATAAGTGGACTTCCACTGGACAGAGTGGGTGGGAGGAGGGAGGTTTTCAGCAGAGGGGTCAGCAGCTGGAAGGCCCAGAGAGGAGAGGGCATCTTGCCCAATTGGTCCCGGTGTGAAATGACCACCGTTCAAGGTACGTTTGAGGGCCGGAGAAGGTGAAGGGAGGGGCAGGACCTTGTGGCTTTGCAGGCTCTGGAAACTTTCTCCTGTAAGTAAGAGGAAGCCAAGGAGGATTTTAACATGGTCACATTTGTGCTTCAGAAAAGGGGTTCTGGCTGGAACCTGGCAATGGGGTGGAGAAGAGTTTAGCCGGAGGTCGGGAAGCCAACAGGTTGACGGCAAGAAGGGCTGAGGAGGCCAGGGGTACGGAAGAGGGCTGGTGTGGGGCCTGCACCCTTATCCCGGCCCTCACTTCCTCTTTGCAGACCCTGAAAACGTTGAGGCAGGTGGAGGCGATCAACTTTGGGGACTGCTTGGTGCGCTCCAAGGGTGCCATTGCCATTGCCGACGCTGTCCGCGGGGGCCTGCCCAAGCTGAAGGTGCCCTCTGGGGTCGGGGCCTCCCCACACTGGATGGCGGGATGGATGTATGGAGGCGGGTAGAGGTCTGGTCTACAAGGGCTGGTGACCTGGGTTCTTCTGCACCCTTCCTCTGATGTGCCGGCCCCTTCACCTCCCTAAGCTCCGGGTTCTTCATTTCTAAAATGAGAGGCGGCAGTACGTGGCACGTCACGGGGTGTTTTCGTTATTGGTGTCATTCAACCCAGCTGGAGGACAGAGCCTGTCATACCCTCCCTTGGGGAAACGGAGGCTTCAGAGTGGGACCTGGTCTCCTGGCCCACGTCTCTGCCTGCCACTACTCCTTCCTCTTATTTTTAGGAGCTGAACTTGTCATTCTGTGAAATCAAGAGAGATGCTGCTCTTTCTGTGGCTGAGGCCGTGGCAGACAAGGCCGAGCTGGAGAAACTGGACCTCAATGGTAAACAGGCTGTGGCCTCAGCTCGGGCCTGCTGGGCGGGCCCCAGCGCCCATCCTGACCCTCCGTTCCCTCCCCCTGAGCAGGCAACACCCTGGGAGAAGAAGGCTGTGAGCAGCTCCAAGAGGTGCTGGACAGCTTCAACATGGCCCGGGTGCTGGCGTCCCTCAGGTAGTGACCTCCGGGCATTCGGGGGCTCGCGTGTTCCTACTTGTATTCATTCAAAAAACGGTGGCTGAAGGTTCCCTGGCGGAGTACGGGCTAGGCTCCAGCCGTCTCAACACCACGGCCTGGGTTCGTTTCCCAGCCAGGGAACCACAAGGATAAAGGGATTTTTTAAAAATGGTGGTTGAGCCCCCGTTAAGTGCTAGGCACTGTGCTAGGCAGGCATTAGGGAGGTGAGAATAAGGTGGTGAAGGTTGCTGCCCTTGGGACTTCATCTAGTGGACAAGGGGCCCAGAATGATCAAGTTACCATACGTTCAGCAAGGGGACAAAGAAGCCCCTGTAGAGCAGTGAGTTGGGGAGCGCTGCTGACGGGTGAGGCAGGGTCGCAGTGAGGCCAGGATAGCAGTGGGGGTGGGCTCAGAACTGTTCTTAAGATCAGTCTCAGAAACTGACTCTAGAAAGGAAGGGACTGAGCCACACAGTGGGGGTTCCTGGGTTTGCACAGCCTGCTGGAGCAGGGATTGGGGCAGCGGCGGGCTGCCTCCTCTGATAGCACCCGCCTTACTCTGCCCCTTTAATCTCCAAGTCAGATCCTCAGCTGTGTTCCTCAGTGCTGCTGCCTGGACCTGGGGACTGAGATAGGCTCAGGAGGCTCAGGGGCCAGGGGAAATGCAATGGCCTTCCTCACCGGGGGGGGGGGGGGGAACCCCGGGGGGGGAACCCCACCCCCCACCCCCCACGCCCCACAGCTATAGCTTCCTATGGTCTGCAAGATGTGAGTGGCCCTGTGCCAGGCGACCCAGCCTGGGCCCCCTGTGACAGTTCTCTTTCTTTTCTCTGTACCCTAAGTGGACTAGGGACTCATTTGGGACAGAGATGAGATCTGATTCTCAGCATGGGCTTCCCTGGGTGATGATAAATGAGTGACAGGCTCCCTGGTGACCCACTTGCCCCTCCCCTGGGAGTAGCTGCCCCCTGCTGCCCAGCTGGGGTCTGTGGGTTCACAGAGCCAGGCCTTGGAGCCAGCATGGGCCATTGGGTGGGGAGGGTCTGCTTTAGCCACCTCCCCTCTGCAGTGATGATGAGGGTGAGGATGACGAGGACGAGGATGATGAGGAGGAAGAGGAGGAAGAGGAGGAGGGAGAAGAGGAAGAGGAGGAGGAGGAAGAGGAGGAAGAGGAGGAGGAGGAGCCACAGCAGCGAGGGCAAGGAGAGGAGTCTCCCACACTGTCAAGGAAGATTCTGGACCCTAACAGTGGGGTAAGTTCCTTGTCGTTTGCCAGGATCAGAGCCCTGGTCCCCTGAGTATGAAATCCCCGGACATCATTATGTGGGTGTTAGGGGTGGAGTCCACCTAAGCACAGTGGCCACAAACTGCTTTTGTCTGCACGCTCCCATGAATAAAAAAAGGTCATCCCAGCGTGGCTATTTCATGTGTAGTTGTATTAACCTATAGATGTGTTTACTTACAAATTAAAATATATATAATGCTGCCGCATTATGTATATTATATCTATAAGTACTTATAAAAGAATAAAGAAAACATACATAGAAATTCGATTGTCTTGGTGACCCATAGGGACAGCCCTCCATTCCATAAACTGGCTGAGACCATGACCAAGCTTGGGCACTCGGTGTCCCTTACCTGGCCAGGAAGCTGGTGGAGTCAGGGCTGCTATGTCCCTGATTCCTTCATTCCTGTTCCTTCATGGGTTCCCAAATAAAGCTTTTGGAGAACTTTGAGTTGGACAAGGACACCCCCCCACCCCCCGACTCATGTTGAGTGTGGCTTCTTTTCTGGTTTTATAGAAGCATTTCAACAAATGGTGTGGCATTTAGTTTTTCTCTGCCCACCTCTACCAGTGCTGCTTCGGGCTGGACTCCACATTCTGGTGGGTCCACTTTGGGTCCTGCATGCATCTTGAGTCATTTCTGGGGCAATGCCTGTAATGGTGCAGACCCACTTGGTCTCACCAGGCTCTTGGAGCCCTAGGGAGGCGGCTTCCCCGCCCCCGCACAGGCCCGTGCACTAGGAGCCAGTCAGGGCCAGCGTCGGGTGGCCCCCCACCCTCTGGGACCTGCACGCGAGCAGGAGGAAGAATTGTAGGCTCTGATCCTTGATGGCTAGAGTACGAGCACATGTTCTGGGTGAGGAGTGTGGGTTCGGACCCGTGCAGTGCCTCCTGTGCCACCCGTCCCTCAGGAACCAGCTCCTGCGCTGTCCTCCCCACCTCCCGCAGACGTCTCCACCTTCCTGGCGTTCCCCTCTCCGGAGAAGCTGCTGCGCCTCGGGCCCAAGAGTTCTGCGCTGATAGCCCAACAGGTAACAGCCTGCAAGCCGGCCCTCGCCATGACTTCTGGAGCGGCTGGACCAGAGGGACGAGCAGAGCCCAGGGGACTGGGGCAGGGAGGCTCTCGGCGAGAGGGGTGCTGCCTGGTGTTCTTTTTTAATACTTAGATGTGTCGATGGTGTGCCAGTGCGGACGTGCTTGGCTGCAGGAAGGGCAGGTCTGCCACACCTCAGGTGACTGGAGTTAGGGAGCATTTCTGCTACGCGTGCACACCCCACTAGACTTCCCTCACGTTCTGTAGGACCAGCTGCTGCTAGAACGACTGTCCGCCCGTGGCGGCCCCTGTGCAGGTCACAGGGAGGCTGCCTGCACTCCGGCCTCGCTTGTTGGTTAGTGGGTTCCTTCCCCGCCTCCGTCCGAGATGATGACCAAGCACCTTCTGTCTGCCGGGCGCTGTTCTGAGCGCGTGGGCATGGCTTTACCTGAGGCTCTTGGCACCCTGAAATGGAGACTCTTACCGTACAGAGGAGAAAACTGAGGCTCAAAGCGGGTCAACGATACAAATACCGGGGCCCACTCTCAGAGCTGGCTTGGCATTTGGCTGATTTCCTTTTTTAGTTTTATCCGTACTTCGTGTCATGGTAAATGAGATGATACATTTTAAATGTTTTTGTGGCCCACCTTTCCATCACTAGGGTCATCGTTTTCCTGTGTCAGTAAAATCCTTCTTCTTGGGCCCTTTGCCCCAGTGAATGGATGGAGCACATACTTAACCCCATTTCTGGACTTTTATGTTGTTTCCACTTTTCTCTGTTGTCAGTCAATTGCGGTAAGCTTTGTTGCATGGAAATGTCTACATTTTGGATTATTTCGTCAGGTTAGATTACAAGAAGGCGATCACTGAGTCACAGGACAGTGATTGCTTATTCACTCACTCTGTCTATGCAAATACCCACTTGGGCGAGGCCAGTGCCAGGCTCTGAGGGCATGGTGTACGGTGAGGCTGGACCTGTCCCTGCACATCACAGGCCCCTGTCTTGCCAAGGCCTCTTCAAGCTAGCAGGAGAGCCCAAGCACATCTCCACTGTGTGCCAGAGCCTGGGCTCTGGCCCCTGGTGACCAGCCATTATCTCCTGTGTCCTCAGACTGACACATCTGACCCGGAGAAGGTGGTCTTCGCCTTCCTGAAGGTGTCCTCTGTGTTCAAGGATGAAGCCCCAATTAGGACAGCAGTGCAGGATGCAGTAGGTAACGTGGGGTGGGTAGGGTCCCGAAGGCTCCTGCCTCTTCACTACTCCAGGGCTCAGGTGACATTTCTGGTGACTGGAACTCCTCTGCTTCAGCACGAATGATCACCTGTTCTCCAGTCCCTCCCACCTGTTCCTCTCCAGTTCTTGCCATAGAACAGGCTAGGGAAACTGCCATACAGTTGGAACTTTATGCAGTTAGAACTCAGGCAGGAGGCAACCCCCACAGGAAGACCAGCTGGTCACAACCCCGCAGCCCGTGTGGAGGCAGGACTGAGCCTATGCACACAAGGCCCCTCCGCCTGGTTTCCCCATGTCTCCCACAGGGCTCCCCAGGGTCTCCTTCCACCCTCCCCAAGCCCTGTCATGACGTCCTCTCTCACACCCCATGCTCTCAGTTACCTCCATCACAGTGCCTTTGACCTTCCACTTGGTCAGCGTATGTCTGAGCCTCCGAGGGTGGGCAGGGCTCAGCTAGGTGGAGAGGAGAGGAAGGGCACAGCCGTGGAAAAGGGCAGAAAAAAGAGGAAACACTTGTGCTTTGTCCCAGATCAGTGCACGTGGGTGGCACTGAGGCAGGATGGTCAATGGGAAGCGCGGCTGGGTAGGCAGATGAGAGCCCGGTGGGAGTCTCCAGGTCTGCTCTCTGAGAGCCCTACCCCCTGGGCATTTGTGAGAACAGTGACCTGGACTCTTCCCAGAGCAGCCTCGCCCAGAAGCGCATGGCCGCTCCTCTGGCCCGCTCACCCCCCCTTACCTCCACACACTGGTGGAAGCCTCCTCCAGGGCTGGTCTGCCTCCGTGATCTCTGCCCCCGAGCCCATTTTACCTGAGAGGCCAGGGCAGGCAAGGGCCGAGGTGTCACAGCCAGTGGGTTGGGCCCTTCCCCTGGTGCTAGGTAACAGGAAGCAGAGGCAGCTGTCAAATGAGAAGCTGTCAAATGTCCCCTTAGACTGGTACTTGTGTCCATGACCCACCTCTGTGTCCACCTCCTAATTAGGGCAGGAGGCGGGACCAGCCTTGGGGGTGGGGGCTGCACGTCCTTTGACCTGTGGCCAGCCCTTGGCCATAGTAAGCACCCTGCCCCGTGCTGCTTCTGCCTTGCAGATGCCTTGATGAAGAAGGCCTTCAGCTCATCCTCCTTCAACCCCAACGCCTTCCTCACCAGGCTCCTCATCCACATGGGGCTGCTCAAGGTGCGGCTAGGAGTGGCGGGCCCAGGAGTGGGGTGGGTGCTCTGGCCGCCCCATCCCACAGGAGTCCTGCTGGGGCCTGTCTGCTTAGAAAACCTTGTTCTTCATGATGGGGCTCAGCTTGACCTTGCCACGGTGCTCTCTGAGCAGGGGCTGGATGGTGGAGACCGAGGGCCCCGCCGAGGACCTCGAGGCTCACCTTTTGCCGTGTGTGTTACCCTTGCAGAGTGAAGACAAGACCAAGGCCATCGCCAACCTGTATGGCCCCCTGATGGCGTTGAACCACATGGTGCAGCAGGACTATTTCCCCAAGGCCCTTGTACCCCTGCTGCTGGCATTCATGACCAAGTGAGTGTGATCATTGTCGGCTCACATGGCCGGTGCCCATGCACGCAGGTCCCCGGTCAGCTGAGGCTTCCCTGGCCTGGTCATTTAGGCTTGTGAGAGACCCTCATGCCTGCCAGACTCTTGGCATCTATGCTTGGGTCTCACTACCCTTTTCAGGCCTCGTCCCCTGTGCCCAGCTGAGGACACAGGATTTGGGGACAGTAGGTTTCCCTGTGAGAGACAGAGGACATGTAATGGCCCCCACTTCGCAGATGAGGAAACCAGGTCCGTTAAGGAGTTAGCCCACATCGCACTGCTGATGAGGGGCATGTGCTCGGTGACGTCCCTGGGAGCATTTCTGTGTTCGTTCCCACAGCGACGTAGGCCAAGAGGCCCGGTCATGCGTCCTCCCAAGGCCACAGGCCCTCCCCTGGGGATGCCAGTGCCCAGAGACGTGGAACCCTTGGCCTCATCCTGGAGGATCCTGAGGACAGGGTATTGGCCATGGTCAAGTAATGAGGAGCCTCCAGGCCCTGGGGCCCAGCAGAGATGAGTGGGCAGGCTTGTCCCCTGTCCTCATTGAGTCCCGGCTGACCACTGGCCTTCCTCAGGCTTCAGTCTCCCTGTTTGCCCAAGGTTGTCTCCAGGGACTCTGAAAACCACAGTTCAAGCGAACCTGGCGCCTTGGGGGAAAGTGGGAGGTGGACAGAGGAGAAAGGAAGCCCCCCGCTCCCGCCACTCCTACCCCCTGTGCATCTCCCTTGAAAAATCACTGTGAAAATTAGAAAAATGGAATTTGGCACATTTCTAGTCTCAAAAATGGCCCCCACCCCCTCTGCTGCAGCCTGAGCTCCCAGGCCCCAAAAGTGCCCACCCACCCACTGACCTCTCTTTCCCCACAGGCCCAACGGAGCCCTGGAGTCATGCTCCTTCGCCCGCCACAACCTGCTACAGACGCTGTACAAGGTCTAAACCTAGACACAGAGCGGCCTTGCCCCAGCCCTCAGCCTGGACCCCGGTGACTTGGGAAGGGACTTGGATGAAGGACTCTGGCCAGAGGCAGGGAGGGTCTTTGTTGTATGTCGTGTCAATCCCCCAAGTATGTGTATCAGTGTGGTGTGTGTGCCAGTGTGTACTTGCTGTCGGGTTTGGGTTAACATCCCCCTGCTGAGCTGGCCCCAGGCCACAGGACTGCAAGCTGTGAGCTGCTCTGCCATTGAACTCCTCGGCCTGGGGGCCTCTGCGGATCTGTGCCTCAGGCTCCAGGTCCTGGTGGCTGTGCCCACCCCCTTTGCCTTCCTCACCCTCGGGCTGCATTGACACCTGGGGAGTCGCTGTCTGTGAGCTGTCCGAGAGCTGCCCCTTCCCTTTGTGTTGTGACTAGGCTGCCTCTGCTTCCCGTCACTAAGCCCTGGGCCTGCAGCCACCACAGCCCCTACCACTCATCCCTGCTGTGCTGACCCTTTGGTGTGAGAAGCAGAGACTGCCATGGGTGGGGCCCTGGGGTGGTCAGCAAAGGGCAAGACGCTGGTGCCCATGCCATGTGGACAGGACAAGAAGCCAGTGGGCAGATCCCAGAGGATCCTGGAAGAGGAGGTGCCTGGATAGCACTGGCTATCCCAGTGGGGCCCGCCCCCAGCTGCTGAGATGGCTGTGTTTGGCCTGGGGGCCAAGATGGACAGGCCCTAACCTGTTCTCCAGCCGGGGGTGGGCAGGGGCAGGGCCCAGGCTCATTGCTGCCTGAGCTGCATTGGGCTAGAGTTGCTCTGGGACCTCCCTTGGCAGCCCTGCGACGCCCTGTGCATTATTCTCCTTCATGCTCTGTGTGTCCGGGCTGTGCCTGCGGCTTCACAAATAAACTCGTATGTGGCAACAGTGAAGGCCGAGAAACCTTTCACCTACAGTGGGCCATTCTCGGGACCCTAGTACCTGGGGTCGCACCTCAGCACGGGCACAGTGGCCCAGCTGCAGTCTATAAGGGGCAGTCTGTCCTGCCGAGGAGTCCCCGTGCCAACCTTTTGTCATCACCTGGGGCAGGCCTCTCCCTCCCAGGCCCAGATGCTGCTTCTGTTGTTGCCAGCTCCCCTCTACCAGCTGGGTGGACAGTACCCAGGTCAGGGCAGTGACTTGCAGTGGGTAAGGGGATCGGGAAGGGTAGAGGTTCTGACTTGGGGGCCTGTTTCACCCATCTGTGGGCCACAGCTCCACTGGTCCCCGGATTGCTGCTGTTTATGGACCTGGCTGGGCTGGACACTGACCATATGTCACCACAGGCCCTGCTGGCTGCAAGGTCAGGAGCTCCCGTGGCTGGCTAGCAAGGTCACTTCACAAGGTTGGCCTGGAGTGCAGGGCACCTCCCTCAGGTTCTATCCTCCCACTGTCACGTGTGGTGGGAGGACAGCCCAGCAGGCCCTCCCCACCACTATGCTAGACAGCACACACCTGGGGAGCCTGTGTCGTCACATGAATGAAGTGGTCCCTCCACGTTTTCTTAAGGGGCAGCATTTCCTTATGGACTATGAACCACTCAAGTGACTTCTTTCTTGGCCTGGTGGCAGAAGTGTCTTGTCCTGCTCCTCCCCATACAAGGTGATGTGGCAGAAGGCAGGTGGAGGTCTGGCCAACTCCAACTCCTGCCTCCTTGCCAGGCCCTGTTCTGAGCTTGGGCCGCAGGTGCTGACTTTGGGGAGCTTCTGGTCTGGTGCAGGAGACCAACAGTCGTGGCCCACTGTGGGGGCGGTGGGCAGTGAGGTGAGGGAACAGTTAGGGATGCAAGAACTGAGTCTTGAGGTTCAAATTGGACTTCTCACGGGTAATACTGGACTGACGGAGTCGGAGCCTGTCCGCAGTTCTCTGGGCTGGTGGTTCCTTCCCTCCAGGCTGCCAGGGCTGGCCCTCGTTCCCTCCTAGGTAAGGCGTGCACAAGCTTTAGCGTAGACGAGAAGAGAGCCACAGATGGCGTCTCACAACAAACCAGCAGTGCCTGGTTCCTGGAACCCGCACTTTGAGGACCCTATTGGTCCCAGCACGGCAGGCTCTGCCTGCTCCAGCCCCCGTCGTCCTTCAGCTCAGTCAGGAAGGTGCAGGGAAGGAAGGACCTGGGGCCCTAACTGGCTGCTGAGAAAGCTGCAGCCGTCAGAACTACAGCCACCCCTAAGACTGCACAGGTTCCAGGTCCCTAAACACCATGATTTGGGGTCTGTAAGATCATGGATGCATCAGTCTGGGACCCTCACATGTGAAGGACCTGCTCATCTCCGGGCCATACCTACGCAAGGGAGCTCGGCCAGCCAGCAGTTCCATTCAGAAGCTCTGACTCGAAAAGCCCAGGAAGTGTGGTTGGGGTGCACCTAGCGTCACATCCTGACAGCAAGGACCTAGAAGTGACTCAGACCAATATTGGGGAAATAGATCAAGCCCAAAGCCACACAGTGGAATGGTACACAGTGGTGAAAACGTGTCAGCTGTGGTTAAGTGCATACCGTGCACACCACACATGAGTCCATGGCAGTGTTGAACAAAGAAAATAATCATTAGCAAGTAAACGTGTGATTAGGTTGTGATAATGTCAATCAAATAGGTGCTAAACCCGGCATTCACGACAGCAGTTACTGTGAGGAAGGCAGCAATCAGGACCGTGAAACGCCAGCATTCAAAGTGATCCAAATCCATCCACCTGACAGCCACATTCTTAAAAGGAAATGAAACACAGGAGAATATTGATGACATGCAAAAAGCACAAACCATTCCCAGCCAGGGAATGACCAAAAAAAAAAAAAACAAAACAAAAAACACAACAAAACATAAGGAAGTATGCCTATATCAAAAAATGTAAAGCGGTGTCAGAAAAATAACCTAAAAGTGATGACAAGGTGACACAGTAGAAAAAGACAGTGACGTGCAGTATAAAACAAGGACTAGTGCTGAGGGAGAACATTCACCTGCAAACTAGGCAAAGGATGTGAGCAGGCAGTTCACAGAAAAGGAAACCTGAAAAATAAACCCCAAAAATGTTGCACCTCACTGGTAATCAAGGAGCTGCGAAATAAAACTACAGAGACTAGCAAATATTGTTGAGGTGACACCAGGAAAGAGGTGTTACATATTGCTGGAGGGATGTCACACTAATAAAACCAGTTAAGAGAGAGCAATTTGGCAAATACTAAAACTGGGAATGCATGTAGCGTGTGACCCCAAATTCCATTTCCAAGGACCTGCTTTAGAGAGACTTGCACATTGTGCACAAGGAGACAAGTACAAGGGCAGGTAAGAACGCAGGTAGCCATTGGTGAGAGAACGCATGCAGTGATTACGTGGCAGCTCAACCAGATGCACAAGCGACCCACACCCACATGAATGTATCCCAAAGACGTTGAGTGAAAAAAGCAAGCTGCAAAACGGTCCGCGCTGCTGGATACATTACAAAACGTATTGCTGTATGTTGTAGGGAAATTAGGGTACCTCATAAAGTGGTTGCCTCTGGGGAGAAAGGGAGGGGAGAGAATGAGACAAGGGTGGGAAAAACAAGAGGGGCTTCCACTGAATCTGTGATCCCACTTCTGGGTATAGACCCACAGGAAGTGAAAACAGGAGCCCAGAAGATTCCACTCACGTGCACAGCAGCATTACAGTAGCTGCGGTGGAAGCAACCCAGGTGTCCATCAACAGACGAACATAGAATGTGCTGTGGAAACACAGTGGCCTATTATTTGGCCATAAAAAGGAATAAAATTGTGATACACGCTGCAGTCAACATGGATGAACCTTGAAACACTTGCTAAGTGGGAGAAGCCAGACATGAAAGGACAAGTAACGTGTGGTGCCACTTACATGAGGTGCCTAGAATAGGCAGGTTCATGGAGGCAGGAGTGGGGGAGTGTTACCAGGGCTGGGGAGAGCGGGCTGGGGAGTCAGTATGTAGTGGGCTCAGGGCTTCTGTTTGAGATGACAAAAAGTTTCTGGAAATGGATAGCGGTGATG
This sequence comes from Lyroderma lyra, assembly GCA_004026885.1. Lineage (NCBI taxonomy): Eukaryota > Metazoa > Chordata > Mammalia > Chiroptera > Megadermatidae > Lyroderma > Lyroderma lyra. Next base: position 44,298 of record PVJL010003486.1, read on the forward strand.
GTTGCACAACAATGACGTACTTAACACAACTGAGCTGTACACTTAAAATGGTTAAAATTGTAAATTTCGGGTTATGTATATTTTGATACAATAAAAAACCCCAAATGTAAAGCTAAAACTATTGATCTTTTAAGAGATAGTGTAGGCAAATGTTTTCAAAATCTGAGGAGTAAGAAAAGATGAATAAATTAATCTACATTTATCTTCCTTGGTTTACCATTATTGTAGGATATTCAGACAATGAAGACTATGTAGGAGTTCCCTGGTGGTGTAGTGGCTTAAGGCTTCGGCGTTGGCGCTGTCAGCGCTGCGGCCTGGGTTCGATTCCCAGCCAGGGAGCTACCTGCATACCAAAAAGCAAAAAAAAAAAAAAAAAAAAAAGAAGAAAAAAAAGGCATCATTAAGGGAGTGAAATTAAGGCAAGTCATAGAGGGAGAAAATAATCACAATACACGGGGTCTGGCAGAAGTAAAGCCCTTTCTAAGTAGTTAAAATATTGTTATGTTTCGGAATTGCATGCTTATGATTTTGTAATGGAAGATTTGGTATAGATTACCAGCTCACAAAATAGGCGTTATTTCTGCCAGGCCCTGTGTATTTTAAAAACAAAGCATTCTGAATATATAGACTTTTCAAAAATTAATAAAGACAACTCTAGAAAAATGAGCAAAAGGCTAGAATGGGCAACTCATAAAAAGCATACAAAAGGTGCTTAATTTCATTAGTCTTCAGAAAAGTGCATACTAAAGTCACAATGTGAAAAAAAGGGAAAAAATAATAAAAATTTAAAAATCAGGGAGTTGCCTGGCGGTGTAGTGGCTTAAGGCTTCGGCGTTGGAGCTCTCAGCGCTGCAGTCTGGGTTCGATTCCCAGCCAGGGAACTACACAACACCCTCAAAAAAAAAAAAAAAAATCACAGTATGATACCATTAGATCCTCATTAGAATGGCTACAGTACAAAAGACAGATGATACCAGGTGTTGGTGAGGATGTGGAGCGACTAGAACTCTCATACGTGCTGGTGAACGTGCAGGCCATTACATTTATATAGCGCCTTTTGTCTGTTTGTCTGTTGCTGGACACCTGGGTTGTACAACCACTTTGGGAAACTGGCGGTGTCCATTGAAGCTGGAAATGAGCGTATTCTAAAACCAGCAGTTGCACCCCTAGGTATATACAGAAATGGGTTGTGATAGGTTCACAAAAACCAAGTGCCTACATGGTTAGCAGCACTTCACCTTAGCCCCACCCTGGGAACAATGGAAACGTGCATCAGAAGAGGAATGCATAAAGAACTGTGGTACAGTGAGATGCCAGGAAGGTGGAGGTGGGAGAGGGCCACCCGGGCAGGGCGGGGGAGTTCACTGTCAGGGTCGCAGTCATTTAGAATTGCCAGTGCATGGTGATTAAAAGCAGACCAACTGTATTTCAATTCTCTACAAACGGTACGCCCCCGTAATGCCTGCATCTGGGGTTGATGGCTTGCCCGCCAGCCCCATGCCACTGTCCCGGAACATTCGTAGAATGGAATGCTGGAATGCTGTATAAATATGAGATTGAACAAATTTTAAAAATATGCATCATGGAAGAATCTCACAAACGTAATCTTGAATAAAAAAAGCTGCACGTAAAAGAGTATGCACTGTGGTTCCCCTGAAAAGGAATTTGCTGAGGGAAACAGCACAAGCAGAAGGCTGTGTATGGCGTGACACTATTTCTGGTTAAAAAACAAAAAAGGCCAAATGGAGTGACACAAAAGATACAATTTCATCAGAAACACAGTTCTAAAAAATCATAGGCTACATAATGTTGGCTAGTGGTCTGGACGAACTATTTCCATTTTTTAAAAATCCACGTGTCCAGGAGGGCAATTATTTGTATTTTTTTTCAGCATTGTAATATCAAAAACTCAGAGGCAACAGATTAATGGGTAAGTGAAGTTGGTCCATTTATACCATGGATGTCGTAAACAATTAAGTGAGTATGACTAAGAATCAACTTGGATCGCTCCCAGGAATCTGATGTTGAGTGAGAAAAACAAAATTGCAGAATATTGTACGTTGGCCTTTAAACAACGTCAGTAAATGTGTGACAAGCACAACAGAAAGGACAGTTAATCATTCCTGAGTACCTATTATGTGCCAGGTGCCTACCTGAAGCCCCTCTGAGCTAGTTACTAATAGTAGGGTTTTTTTCTCCCTGAGTAGGAAACTGAGGCTCCGTGAGGCTCCATTCAGGGTCCCACGCCAGGAGGTCCCACAGCCCCTCAAGGCCCCTCCCTTCAGGCCTGGGCCGAGATCCTGAGCCACACTGGGCAGGAGGCCCTGTAACTCCAGCCGCTGCTCCCGCCCCTGCCCACTCCTCCCTCACCTCGGCCTCAGGCTGGGCTGTCCACAAAGCCTCCCATTCAGCCCTATCCCCCCTGGTAGGCCTGCGGGAGGAGAGGGGGGCTCCCACCAGCATCCAGACGGGGACCTTCACCGGCTTTTCCCTGGTGAGGCACGTCCAGGCCGGACTGGCAGTGTGAGGCAGCATGGAGGGGTGAGTCTTTGGGCAGCGGGTGTGCCGGGGGGCTTAGAAAAGCTGAGTGGCCACAAGGAAGCCTCTTCCCCTCTCAGGGCCTCTGAGGGGCTGGAGGACAGGGCTCTGGGATCTGACTGGACAGAGATTCTCCAAGGGTCTCCCCAAAGTGGGTCCTGAGGCAGGTGGGGTATGGGAGTGTGGCCGCTCCTGTGAGCGAGTCCCTTGGGGGCTTGTCTGAGCGTTCAACAGCCCTCTGAGCCCTGGACACCTTTTCCTCAGGTATCTGTCCCCTCTGTCCTCCTTCCCTGGCCCACCCTGAGCCTCAGCATCAAGTCACCACAGACTGGGGGATGTCACCAGTCTGTGGGAACCTTGGGAGCCCAAGGAGACTGAAAAACAGATGGTGACAAAACAGTGAGCAGAAATGGGGGAGATTCACAGTGAGGGCCCAGCCCAGGGATCAGGAAAGGCTGCTCCCAGGCCCGGCCAAGCTGAAAACAGAAGCCGGCTGGGAGCAGTGGGGGTGGGCAGTGCGGAGGAGGGGGCTCTGTGCCTACGGTGGGGAGAGCCAAGGCGAACACCGAGGAGTTCCAGCAGGTTCCTAATGGGGAATCAGGGGCTGGGACCTCCCCACAGGCAGTGAGGAGATGCTGGACCGTCTGCGGTAGGGGTGTTAGAGCCTGTCTGTATTCTGGAAAGTTCCGTTTGGTGGTTGGTGGTGTGCAGCACATTGGGGGGGCCAAGAGGCCCCCTGTGGTGGCAGTGTTCGTGGCAAGCAACAGGCAGTGGCTGTGTTGTGACGTAAAGAGGTCCATTTGGAGGACGGATAAGTGGGCTGGGGGTGGCTGGACAGGGGAACGGACAGACAGGTAAGACCTTGTCCACAGCACAGCCCCAAGCCCTTCCCTCCAGTCCAGGCCGGCCGGGTGACACTAGGATGAAGAGATGACAACAGGAAGAAGCAGGAAAGAAGAGGCCTGAGACTGGGCAGTGTGGCTGTGACCAGCCATTAAGGCTCCTCAAGTCTCTGGGGCCCCACAATACCCAGTCCCCCGAGTTTTGCCCCACAGCTCAGCCTCGGCCTAAGCCCTCCCCTCAGGCTGCCAGGCTGTCTTCTCGAGGTGGGTGCCATCTTGCTTCCTGCCACCATCGGGCTGGCGCTGCATCCATCAGGACTGGCTGCTCCGCTCTCCGCCACCAACCTCACACGGGGCAGTCCAGGTCTCCCCTGGACCCGGGGGGCCTCCCACAGCCTGGACACAGACTGAACCCCAGTCATTCTTGCATTTAGCAAGACCTCCCTGAGCCAAGGGGTGGACAACCAAAGGCGCCGCCTCTCTGGGCCCGTCCCTCCCGGCGTGTAGCAGGAACAACAATAGAACCGCGGTGCTGCTGACATGTGCGTTGGGGGTGGGGGAGCCGCAGGGCAAAGACACCTCCTCTGGGGCAAAGGAGGAAGGCAGCTGAGGGGCTCAGTGAGTGGACCCTGTGAGACCCTCGCCCCTGTGAACAACGGACCCTCCCTCTCTCTCCCAGGCCCCAGAGTGTCTCCTTGGTCCTACTGCTTTCTCTGCTGCTGCCACTGGGCCCCACTTGGCACGCAGCTGCCCAGAGATGCCCACAGACCTGCGTCTGCGACAACGCCAGGCGCCATGTGGCCTGCCGTCACCAGAACCTCACTGAGGTGCCCAGAGCCATCCCCGAGGTCAGCAGGGCAAGGGGTGGGGGAGGACAGCAGGAGGAGCCTGCGCGGGCACCAGAGGGCCTGCCACCGCCTGGGTGGGAGAACTCGGAAAGTTGCCTTCCCTCTGAGCCTCCGTCCCCGCATCTATAAAACGGGAATGCTAATACCCAACGACGGGGAGACTATGTAAACTCCTGTGTGACTGGAACATGTAGGTGACCTGTGGATTAACACTGAATTAATTACAGACCCCGTGGCAGAGAACTGGGGACGTACCGCGGTAACACATGGTCTCTGCCCCATGGAGTCAAGAGCCAGTGGGGAAGAAAGCAAACAGGCAGTAACGATTGTATGTGAAAAGTGGGTGTGCCCAGGTAGCTGGAGAAGGCGGCTTCCTGAAGGAGGTGTCAGGGAGCAGGATGGAGAGGATGAGGGGAAGGTGAGGGGATGAGGAGTGTTCCAGGGGAGGGACTTAGCAAGGAGCATGGGCCAGTCTCCGTGCTGCTCAGCCCCCCTCCGCCCTCCCTGCTCAGCTGACCCAGCGGCTGGACCTCCAGGGCAACATGCTGAAGGTGATCCCTCCAGCTGCCTTCCAGGACCTGCCTCACCTGACCCACCTGGACCTGCAGCACTGCCAGGTGGAGCACGTGGCCGAGGGTGCCTTCCGGGGCCTGGGCCGCCTGCTCCTCCTCAACCTGGCCTCCAACCGCCTGAGCGCGCTGCCCCAGGAGGCGCTGGATGGGCTGGGCTCGCTGCGGCGGCTGGAGCTGGAGCGGAACGTGCTGGAGGAGCTGCGGCCGGGGACATTTGGGGCACTGGGTGCACTGGCCACGCTGAACCTGGCCCACAACGACCTCGTCTACCTGCCCGCCATGGCCTTTCAGGGGCTCGTGCGCACCCGCTGGCTGCAGCTGGCCCACAACGCGCTCAGCGTGCTGGCCCCCGAAGCCCTGGCTGGCCTGCCAGCCCTGCGCCGGCTCAGCCTGCACCACAACGAGCTGCAGGCCCTGCCGGGGCCGGCCTTGTCCCAGGCCCGCGGCCTGGCCCGCCTTGAGCTGGGCCACAACCCATTCACCTACGTGGGCGAGGAGGACGGGCTGGCGCTGCCCGGCCTGCGGGAGCTGATGCTGGACCACGGGGCGCTGCAGGCCCTGGGCCCCAGGGCCTTCGCGCACTGCCCACGCCTGCACACCCTGGACCTCCGCGGGAACCAGCTGGACGCTCTGCTGCCGCTGCAGGGCCCTGGGCAGCTGCGCCGGCTGTGGCTGCGAGAGAACCCACTGTGGTGTGGCTGCCAGGCCCGGCCACTGCTCGAGTGGCTGGCACGGACGCGTGTGCGCTCAGACGCTGCGTGCAGGGGCCCCCAGCGCCTGAGAGGTGAGGCCCTGGACGCCCTGCGGCCCTCAGACCTGCGCTGCCCCACAGATGCGGCGGAGGATGAGGGGGAGGGGCCGGCGGCCGCCAGGCCCCGCGCCCCGCCCCGCGCCCCGGACGGGGAGCCTACGGCCCAGCCCTGCCCGCGCTCCTGCGTGTGCGTCTCGGAATCCCGGCACAGCGGCTGCGGGGGCCGGGGCCTGCAGGCCGTGCCCCGTGGCTTCCCCAACGACACCCAGCTCCTGGACCTGAGGCACAACCACTTCCCCGTGGTGACCCGAGCGGCCTTCCCGGGCCTGGGCCACCTGGTGTCCCTGCACCTGCAGCACTGTGGCATCATGGGGCTGGAGGCGGGCGCCCTGGCGGGGCTGGGCAGCCTGCTCTACCTCTACCTCTCCGACAACCGGCTCTCAGGCCTCAGCGCTGCCGCCCTGGAAGGGACCCCCCGCCTTGGCTACCTGTACTTGGAGCGCAACCGCTTCCAGCAGGTGCCCGGGGCTGCCCTGCACACCCTGCCCGGTCTCTTCTCCCTGCACCTGCAGGACAATGCCGTGAGCCACCTGGCACCTGGGGACCTGGCAGGCATGCAGGCCTTGCGCTGGCTCTACCTGAGTGGGAACCGTATCACCCACGTGTCCCCTGGGGCACTGGGCCCAGCTCGAGAGCTGGAGAAGCTGCACCTGGACAGGAACGAGCTGCGCGAGGTGCCCACTGGGGCCTTGGAGGGGCTGCCTGCCCTCCTGGAGTTGCAGCTTTCGGGGAACCCACTCAGGGCTCTGCGGGACGGGGCCTTCCGGCCTGTGGGACGGTCGCTGCAGCACCTCTTCCTGAATAGCAGTAGCCTGGAGCAGGTAGGCATGGAAGGGGGCAGCACGAAGTCCTACACAGCCGGTGTTCCCTCAACAAACACTGCCGCTCCCGCAGTGCCAGGCCAAGGCTGGGCCTGGGGGACCCTGAGATAAGCCAGGCTATGTCTGCCCCCAAGGAGCTCAGGTGTGGGTGACAGAGCAGACAAAATCCAGTGCCACATGAAGAGGCCTGCCCGGGATGGCACTGCAGGGGCACAGAGGAGGGAGGAATGTGGGTCCAGGGGTCATCTACTGCTATACACTTTGAGGGGAGGGCTGGAGACCCCAGGAGGCTTTGCCATTATTTGCTGGGGTCTCAGGCAAAGCAAAAAAGAAGTGTGAACTGGGGGTCCAGGTGACTTGCACACAGCAAGTGCTTTGGCATTAGCTCAACCTGTGTTTCCACCCCAGCACTGCCCTTCCTGCCTGGGCCACCTAGGGCACCCCACTTACCCTGCTGGGGGAGCATGGACCACCTTCCCTGGCCTGTCAGAAGCTCAAGCCAGCGCCTGGCACCTCCTTGCAGATTTCTCCAGGGGCCTTCTTGGGCCTGGGGCCCCAGCTCCAGAGCCTACATCTACAGAAGAACCAGCTGCAGCTCCTGCCCGCCTTGTCCAGTCTCAGCCAGCTGGAGCTGATCGATCTCAGCGGCAATCCCTTCCGCTGTGACTGCCAGCTGTTCCCATTTCACAGGTGAGCACCTCCCCCGACCCAGACCCCTAGCTGGAGACGCACAGCTGCTCTCCGTCAAGCCCCCACCATCTTCCTGGTGCACCGCATCTGCCCAGCTGAGCAGCTTTGAGAGGCAGAGTCCTGCCAGGGCCAGCAACCCTTCCTGGGGGAGCCAGCGTGTATAGGCTTGGGGTGGACTTCTCTGAGTCCCTGATCCATGGAGTAGGAATGGAGTCCACCCAGTCTCGTGGGGTGGGGCCTAATCAGGATGCATGGGCACTTGGCACAGTTACAAGAGAAAGCACCAAGGACTGGCCTGGGCTGAAATCAGCTCTGACTGTCTGGTTTGGTCCACGTGCCCTCTCTATGCAGACTCCTCAGCTGTGAAGGGCATGACTGTGTCCACCCTGTGACAGTGGCTTGAAGAATGACATTGAATCAGTTACATGTATAGATTGGTTTGAACTGTCTGGGTCATCAGCCCTCTGTAACTGTTGACTGCTATTACTGCCCCCTTGTTACAGAGAAGGGATTTGAGGTTGAAAGTGACTTGCTCAGGGTCACGTGATGGGTGAGCAGCTGAACCAGAGTCTGCTGTCACACACTGGGCCCCACCGACCCAAATTTACGAGGACACAACTCTGCTCCAAACTCCCTTCTCAGGTGGCTCTCTGAGCTGAACCTGCATGTGGGGGCCACCTGTGCCACCCCTCCCAGCACCCGTGGCCAGAGGGTGAAGGCTGCAGCAGCTGTCTTTGAAGCCTGCCCGGGCCGGGCTGCCAGGAAGGCCAAGCGGATGCCTGGTTCCAGGAGGACTGGCATGACGGGAAGACGGCGGGGAGCAGCCAAGGTTGGCCACAGGGTAGGTGTGGGTGGTCTCGGTAGGCGCGTCGGGTTCCAGAGCCCCAGGGTAGCAGGGCTCTGGCTTCTCTGTTTCCAGGTTTATGTGGTCCTGGGTTGGGGCAGTGACCTTGTGGCTTGTATTCAGTCATGTCCGTCCTCGTGTCCTCACCTCCTCCACCTGTGGGCTGGGCCCAGGGCGGGTCCGTAGGGCCTTGCTGTTTCACGCTCTTTCACAGTGTCCATGAAATCAATCCTGTTGCTACCGTAAGTGCTGATTACTGTCGATTCAGCCCTGTCTGACCCTGACCTCCAGGGCCTCTTGCTCACCTTGAGGTGGGAAGAGCAGCACTTTGAGTGTGTTGTTGGTGATGCCGCCCACTGCTTGTCACCATGGGTTGGACTCCACTCTGTCCTTCTGTCATCCCCTTGACCAAGTAGGTTCACCATCCTGACAAACCCATTCACACTTGAAAGCTCAGTTGCAGCAGAATCTCACAGCACATCAGAGAAGAGTAAGTGGGATGTGGGGGCCCCTCCGTTGGGAACCCATGCTGTGTGGTGAGGGCACACGGGATGTCCACAGGGGAGAAGCCAGTCCTTGGAGGGGAAATGAGAACAGAACAAGCGGGCACTGGGAAGCGGGGGACAGGGCTCTGTCTGCCTCTGGACCCAAATTTTGAAGATTTGGGGTGCCTGGGGACCATTACGTTTTTCTTTTTCTTTTCTTTTTTTAATATGGGTATTTCCCTGGCTGGGACTCAAACCCAGGCCGCAGTGTTGACAGCACCAAAGCCTTAGCCACTACACCACCAGGGAACTCCCCTGGGGACCATTAGATGGAGTATTAGTTGCTAGGGCTGCTGGCATGAAGTACCACAAACTGGGTGTCTTAGAACAACAGACATTGACTGTCTCGCTGACGTGGAGGTTAGAGGTCTGAAATCATGGCAGGGCTGTGCGTGCGCTGACGGCACTTGGGGAGGATCCTTCTGGGCCTTCATGAGGTCTGGTGGCCCCAGGTGTTCCTTGGCTATGGCAGCACAACTCCAGTCTCTGCCTTCATATGCCATCTCCTTGTGTCTCTTCACCTCACCTTCCTGCTACATGTGTGTCCAAATTCCTCCTTTTCATGAGGACCTGAGTCCTATTGGATTAGGGTCCACCCTAATGACCTCATTTTAACTTAGTTACTGGTGTGAAGACCTTATTTCTAAATAAGGTCTCATTTGGAGGTATATCCTCTTTGGAGGGACATAATTCAACCCCAGTGTTCCTGGTGGGAGTGAGGAAGGGACCCCTGAAAAGCCCCCAAGCTAACACACATGGCTCCTTCTGGCAGGCATTGTGCTAACAGTATCCCTGCTCTCTCCAGCCCTGGGGGAGCTGGGGTGCACAGAGCTGGGCTCAGGAGCAGCTCTGATGGGCCCACCTCTGGGTCAGGGTTTAGTTCAACGGGAAGCCCCCCCGCCGCACAGTATGGTGGCCGTGGCAGGAAGTCACCCTTTCTAAGATGGAGATATCCCACCACATGCCAGCCCTGGGGTTCTAGGGTTTTCATTTTTACTTTGTTGAAAGTGGCATTTCCTCTTTGGAATACAAAGGAATTGAAGGATAAGGGCCCTAAACCCTGGCAGGGAGGTCCAGGCTGGGTGGGGGCACTGACTTTGCTGAGGGCACGAGGCTGGGCCACACAAGCCTCTCTGAGCCCTCCCCCCCTCCCCCCCCAACATGGTGTCTGGCACATGGAGGATGCTGACTCATGCCAAATGAATGAGTGAAGGGTAGTGGCGCTAATATGGCCAAGCAACCGGGGGTTAACCCACTGCTGTCCCGCAAGCTGTGCATTTGAACAACCAGGTTACCAGACCTTCACGACTCTCCCCGAGTCTCCGCTGTGCCCCACAGGCCTGCCATGGAGACGACATAGGCTGTGAATGTGCATACCCAGTGCCTGGCACGAGGCTGTCATAGGTGGTAGCTTCCTTGCTTCCTGGTCCCTGGGGCGGGGCCAAGGTTGAGACTGGGTGACAGGAAGGACTGGTGCCGGGGCTTCCTCGTGTTTGGATTTGATCTGCTCTGCTCCCAGAACCACTGCAGGTCAAACAGCTGGAGCAGAGAGCGATGGGGTTCGGGGGGGTGGTGGGGGGGAGGGCTCCCAAGCCAGCAGCAGCCCACTGCAAGGCTGTTAGTTCCCCGAGGGCAGTTGAGGATCAAGGCTCATTCTGTCTTTTGAGTGAAAACATCCCAGAGGACGGTGCTTCCATCTGTGACAGCAACACATTTATGTACACTCGCATCACGCACACTACTTGGGGCCGACTTTGGGCTCATCCTTTGGGGAGCTCAGGGTCTTGTGGGTGGGGACTCACAGAAGGAATAATACATGTGATGGTTATGGAGACGGGTGCTCAAGGCATGACAGGCGACATTCTTTATTGATCTCTCCATGAGTCACCTCACTTCGGAATTCCCACTACAAGGTGGCATATCAGAATACAGAAATGGACGAACTGGTCTTCAGCAGGTAAGGGGTTTAATGGTCTCATCACCTGGGGAGGCTACACCTGTCCCCAGCTCTGCCTCTGAATTGTGGCGTCTTTGTGCCCGCAGCACCTGTAGGCACTTCTTCATCCAGGAAGAAGGAACTAAAGGTCAGAATGCTCTGGAGCCGGGGTTCTCCAGAGGCTCTTTAGTAAACAGAACTGGAGCCTCAGGGCCCCTTAACTGCAAGGCAACGAGGACCAGTCATTGGGCACAGGAGCCAGTGTGCATACCAGGACGTCTTCCTCCCCAGGGGCTGATGCCTCTGACCGGTCACCGCCCAAGTCTGGGGGACAGAGGCATGATACCAGTCCGTCCTTGGTTTGCCCTGTGTTCCAAATCTAGTCACCTTCTGGAGAATGCAGGCGGCAACAGGTGGCTTTTTGGGGCCCCTGGTACCTTCGGCAAAGGAGACCAGATCAAGTTCTCTGTGAACTGACTGCAGCCAGCCCTTGGGCAGGTCACCCCGTTTGTGGGATGACACCAAACAGGCCAGGTCCTGAGCAAACTGACAGCTCAGAGAAGGTGGCTGGACACCCATGGCAGCACAGCTGCAGCCCTCAAAGGACATGGGGACCCACCTGGCAGTCCTGTTCTCCACCCAAACACACGGGGACAGGAAGAGGGCCGAGGGCTCCAGGCCGAGGCTGACCGGAGAGGAGACCGGGGAAATAAAGCTGTGACTGTGCAGTGACGAGGTCAACTTCTAGATAGAATATACTTTCAGGGAGACGGGGAAAATCTGTGTTCCAAAGTTAAGGTCTTGGCCAGAAAAGGGGGCCACCAGGAGGTGCATCCCGCCGCCCCTTCGTCCTTCCTCTAGCTCCTGCAGGGCCCCTTCAGCCAGCAGGGCTGGCCACTCTCCTGTCACAGCCCGATGACACGCTCTGGCAGGGCTGTGTCTGACCCTGTTAACAGAAGGGGAGTGAAAACAGGTCCTAGCTAAGCTGGCCGCCGCAGCAGGTAAAGCTCGACGCTGGTGGCAGCCTCCCTCAGCAAAGGCCTTCGTCACACCGGGACCAAGTTTACCTGCCAGCCCTGCTGCCCCCCACCCCCACCCAGGGGCTGGGGTGAGCTTCCTCTCCCTAGGCCCCTGCATGTCCCCAGACCCAAGGGACAGACCAGCTGTGCTTCACTGTTCCTTTTAGAAATGGGCGTTGGCGTTCATGCCAACAGAGAAATGAGGTCTAGGCCACCTCACAAGTTACGGCAAAAACCCACATCCTGGTCACCGCTTCCCAGCTGCCTGCCAGAGCTGGGTGCCTACACGGGGTTCCCCAACGTCCCTAGGGGTTCTAGGGGGCAGAGCACCAACCCAGGAGGCAAGAGGCTACTCCACTTGGTTAAACTTTAGGCAAAGGCTGTATCCACCACACCTGTCACCACTGTGCCCCCCTGCAGAGCTGCTACAAACCTTTCCTTAGATGACTTGCTTGGGTGTGCATGCATGTGTGCACACTCTTCACTGCCTTGTTTTGCAGTGTGACTAGGGACAGCCCCATGCCCTGGCAGTTGAAGGGTATGGTGGGTGTGGAGGGATGCTACCGTAAGGGAGAGCTTCAGGAACTCTAGCTGGAGAGGGAGTCGCCCAGACAAGTGGCCTCAGGCGGCACCTGGCCTTGCCCAGAAGTCAACGGCCACAGGGCAGGTCAAAGGCATGCCCTCCCAGCACCAGGCAGAATTAATGCAAAAAGGCTCAGTGTCCAAACTGCAGTGGGGTGGCAGGGTGGTGGCAACAGAGGAGCCCAGGGCTGGCAGCTGGGCTGGCTCAGTCGTCCGTCTCCTGTTTGATGTTCTCAATGGAAACAGGAAGCTCTGAACTGGGGGCCTTGTCAGGCATGGCCGTGTCCCCGTGCTCCTCCTTCACACGCACAGCAATGACTAAAGAAGAGGTGGGAGGGCCAGGGGAGAGGGTGAGTGTGCACAGAACTCTGGGAAGGGGGTCAGGCTCAGGAGCTAGGGAAGGGACCCGGCCAGGCCTTGGGGACGAGGTGGGGGAGCACCTCCCCTCTGTGGGGCAGGCAGCAGAGAAGGCCCGTGGCCTTGTCACACGCCACCAGGCAGGCTCTGCCGGACACTGGCGCCTGCCTACCTGCTGCCCTGCCCAGCACATGACAAGGGGCCTGGCTGGAGCTGCATGGCTCTCCTCGGAGTGGGGGTGGGTGTTTGGGAAGCTCTTCAGGCCTAGTGCTCTGACAAATGCATGATGCCAGAAAATTCCCTCCAAACTTGACTCTACTCTTCCGTGCCCAGGTGGGGAAGGAGAGGGGCCGCTCCTGAGCTCTTACTCTCGTCCGGAACGGGCCCCGACGGGACCAGGTCCGCAGCCTGCGCGTCCTCATCCAGCAGGGCCTTCTTGGACCCCTGTCTCAGGGGCCGGGTCTTGGTCGGTGGTATTCTTTTCCCTTCGAATAAAAACGGAATTAAACCCAGCAGTTGGGTTGCATCCACATGAGGGTCGAAGGCTGGGTCTCATTAGGTGGAATAGAGAGGAATTCGCCAGAACTTCTGCCACTGCCCCTCAGGGCGTGTGCCCCAAAGCTCAGGGCCCTCTACACCCTCCCACGGGCAAGGACCCTGTCTGTTCTTCTCTGTCCCATTTTTGGACAGCCTCATCTCGGCGCGGTGCCATGTCATGGAGACCACGTCATGGCCACCAGCTGGCAGCTCTGCGTCCACCACACCCTGCCCCTCTTCTACCTGCTGTCCACCAAACTGAGCCCACACTGGGCTCAGGACCTGATGACGGGGCCCGCCTAGGGAAATGACCCCGAAGCTTGGCGGTTGCCCTTGTCCCAGCCCTCAGGCGGTCACGAGGGAAGGCTGGTGGCCCTGGCGAACAGCTTCCATCTCCTCCAGGATCTGACCCTCACGCCCAGCAGCTGCACAAGGCCAAGGGGAACGTGCGGTCTCTGCCCCTCCCCATCTCTACCTCAAGCACAACCTCGTCTTTTCCTCGGCACCCTGACCCCTGCCAGAGACTGAAGACGCCCCGTTATGCTCTGGGTCTCTGAAGACATAGGCTGATGGCCCGTGGGGGCAAGGGGAGGAGACGGAGAGACCAGGGAGAGCTCTACCTGCGTGACAACTCCCCCGCTCTGCTCCCAGGGACGCAGGTCCCGCTGCGTCCCACACCAGCCCGGCCTGCTTCAGAGCACCACTTACTTTTCTTCCCAAACTGCTTCTTTTTCTTCTTTGTGGCCTCTTTGGCCTTCAGAGGAGTGGTTGGCTCTGGTGTTGAAAGACAAAGGACAAGAGGTCAGGCAAGTTCTGAGGACACAGGGTACAGGCATGTCTCGAGACCCTTGCCCGCCTCTCACAAGCCTCCCTTGTATGTGGGGCATCCCAAGAAGAAAGGCCAAAGTTGGGCAATGAATGGGGGAGCAGGGAAGGACTGGAGAACAACTGTCCCTTCTTCCCACTCTCATCGCCAGGGCTGCTCAGAGGGAGCTGAGTAGTTTACTCGGGTGCATAAGGGCACGAACCTATAACAGAATGGGCAAGATCAAGGACGGAGCTCTGCAGGCCAGAGGGAGACAGGCGTCAGGGGCAAGGGCCACTCTACTTAGAGGTGGTGTGGGAGACTTCTTGATCTCATGCCAAAGAGTAAGGTGGGCACGGGGCGGGGTGGTGGGGGAGGGGGTGGTTGACAGGAAAGAGAAAGGAAAGAGTCAAGAGCCCCTTTGGGCCGCCAGAGCCCAGACCTGTGGCCACGGGTGGCTGCAGCTGGTAGCCGGTGAGCTCGCACCAGCCGACAGGGTAGATGTCCGGGGACTCACAGTCCACCCACTGGTCGTACTCGCTGTCCCAGCCGTCGAAGTGGATGCTAAGGAGCCGATGCACCACCCGCCGCACGGTAGCCACGCAGATGAGCCGGGGCTCCATCAGGTCCACGGCCTCCAGCTTCATACCCACCCTGAAGCCGTGGTTGGGGCAGTCCTGGGAGGGGGAAGGCGGCAGTGACCACGCAGCCAGCTCCCTGCCCCAGCGGGGCAGCACTGGGGGTAGGTTCCTGACTAACCACCTCCCTATACTTTGTTCCTAAGCACCAGTCCCCCAGGAAAAGGATGGGCTAAACTGTTGGGCACAGTGCCTGTGTTGGAGTTGGGACTTGTTCCCAGAAGCTGCTGATCTCAGCAGTAGAGACTCCGTGAGCAGGGCCAGTCCTGAGGCCACCCCAGGCCCCCTGCAGCCTCAGTCCCCTCACCATGTTAAAGAGTCTCGCTGGAGCGGCTTTGGACTTGGTCTTCTCCAAGTACGTGTCCCAGCTGAAAGTGTGTGTCTCGTACCCTAGAGGAGAAGTGAGGGAGAGGAGGGGAGGTGGGAGGGGGTCCAGGAAGGACCTCGCTGCCAAAGGGGCGCCTGCAGCTTGGTCAGGCCAGTCTAACCTTTTGGGGGTGTGAGCTCAATGTCATTCTTCTGGCAGAAGGTGGCTGGGAAGATGGCATGGGAGGAGGCATGGTAACAGAACCAGTCCGAGCCATCTGTGGAGGGCCCCCCATCCACACAGATCATCAGGTAGCCGTCCAGGAGAACCTAGGGGGTGAGGGTAGGGGGCAGGGCAGGCAGAGAACGTGGTATCATGAGCCCCATCCCCATCCCAGGGCAAGGTGGCTGTGGTGGGGACACAAGGCAATGGGTCCAACTGGAGCTAGATCTCAGCTTCCCCGAGCGGGTCCAGAGCTCCCTACACTTCCGTAACCATGCTTGTGAGGTCAGTGACCTTCCTCACTGGACTACAACCACTGTGCTGGCAGGGCCTATGTCTGTTCTCAGGTGAGCACACAGGCCCAGCCTGGAGATCTGCTGGATGGACCAGCTGTAACGTCCCCCAGGAGGGCCCAAGGCATTTGCTTCTCAGGATGCAGCAATCATGGGGGAGGTTTGTGGCAAAGTCAGCCCACCTGTGGCTCTTGGCTAGGCTAGCACTCAAGAGGCGATGACATGTGGCAGCAGCAAGGCTCCCAGTGGGTGGAGAGTAGGCCTATGCCTGACTCAAGACAGGTACAAGCCAGGTGTTCAATAAACACCTGTCCGACGCACCTCAGACCCTGAGGAAGGAGCAGTTCAGTCCCCTATTCACAAAAACCGGGCACACTGGAGCAACCAGTGTTGGGAAGGCGGGTGGACGTGGAGTGCAGAACTCTGGCCATCTCCTTCCGGAGGGAGCCCCACCAGAGGCTGGAGGGCAGCCCCAGGCTCACCTTACAGATGGTTGCCACGCAGATGTTGCCCAGATTCAGGGGATCGATGGCTTCCAGTTTCATCCCCTCCTCGAACCAACCACCTTCCGTGTACACAGCTCGAACCTTAGAGAAACAAGGCAACTGAGAAACATGAGCCAGCCCAGGGGAGGGTAGGGGGAGGTGGCCTCATCTGCCATAGGCCTGGGCAAGAAACGGGGAGAGCCAGCGGCCCAAGGCTTGGAGCGGGCCCGCAGCCAAGGGGGGAAGTGCCATGGGGCTGCACCTCACCTTCTTGAACAAGTAAGGGACGGCATCACAGTAGATTTTCCGGAAGGTGGGGTGGTGGGCCATGTCGCTGCGTCTCTCTTTTGGGGGAGTAGCAAAGGAAAGGAGAGAAGGGAGTTGCAGGCTCCCACAGAAATGTGGGGGCTGCCCTGCATACACTCTAATCTGAATCTCAGCCCCCCACCCCTGTCCAGACTAGAAGACAGAAAATTCTCTGTATGAACTATTTAGCCCTCAAGACCCAGACTCTTCCCACATGACAAGGGAGAGGATGGGGCCTGCAGTCTCTAGGTTCAAATCGATTTTATCACTTATAAGCGGAGTTAACTTTGGTCAAGTCACTCAAGCTCTCTGGACCTCAGCATTGCCACCTGCAGGATGGAGATGATCACCTCTGCCATGTGGTGTTGTGGGGAGAGGTGCTTCCACCTAGGCCGTGGGGCAGCTGTGCCTGGGGTCACGCTGGCCTGGGGCTCTGCTAACCTGACAGCTTGATGCCATGGCCAACACGCCGTGACCAACCCACTGGATGGATCAGGGGGCTCCACATGTGGCACCAGAAGTCATCATCACTGTCTCCATCCTCGTAGAGGAGCCGTAGGCGACCCCCAATTACTGTGTCCACTACGGCCATGCGGGTGCGCGACACCTGCGACTTGTCTACCACCTCCAGCCGCATGCCCTGCCGAAAGGGGTACTTCATGCTCTCCACCATCTGCAAAGTCAGAACATAGGCCTGCTGTGGGCATGGGGACCCTCACACACACCTTCCTGTTCTGTCCCTTACAAGTACCCAGAGGACAGAGAGGTGGATAGAACCACCCCAACACTAGGTCAGGAAGTGGGCAGATGAGCCCTCCTGTCCCACCAGGCTCAGTGCTGGCCCCCTAGTCCCTAGGCTGATGTTGAAGGGGCACGGCGTACCGCGTGTGCACAACGCCCGTCATTCCGTCTGGTGGGTATTACAAAGCCCATTTCAGACTCAGGAAACAGGTGCTCTCGTGCTCAAGGGACTTGCCCAGAGACGCATAGGCTGATTAGTGTCAGAACTGAGCCTTGAACCTGGCCCTGGTGTCAAGTCTTGTGATCTTTCAAGGATCTGTACTCTGATCCAACAGGTACCCCACACTCCCCTCTAGCTCCCCGTTGATGATACACAGCATGAAGTCCCTTTTGCTTCCAAACATTCAATTCCAGCTCTGGCCTCACTGGGCTGCTGCTCTGAACAGCTTTCATAGCGTCTCAGCAGCAATGCCTGCCCTCTCTGACCCAGTCAAGGGCAGTGACCAAAAGGCCCTCAAGTCGCTCTAGAGAGCTGGTGGTGGGCATGGGTGAGGGGAGAGGGGACTGTCTGCTGTGACTTAGGTGCTGTCCTGTGGTACAGGAGCTGGTATAGTGAGGTTGCTAGTTCAGGGAGAACCAGCCACAGACTAGGCATGGTGGGGACAGAGCTGTGCTAGTTCAAATCCCACCAGAAGGGGAGGCGTCTCAGGTCACAAAGCAGCCACCAGCAAAAGCTGACATTCCTCCACTACAGACCCCCAGCTCTCAGCTCAAGGGCTGGAATCCATCCCAACAACGACTGCCTAACTGGCCCATTAGGGAGAGGGAGAGACACAAGGTGAGGCCTGGGTTGGGGTCCCTCAAGTTGCCCACCCCCACCTTGCCTCTACTGACACATCCCTTGCCTCTGCACCTACCCAGTGCAGCCCACACCCCAGCAACACTTTACTGCCCTTGGTCATGGTCACACACTAGCACTTGAGCTCTGTAAGGACAAAAGCTAGGTTTGGTTTGATTCATCTCTACATTCTCAGCTCTGAGCACAGAACTAGTGCTCAGTTAATGTTTTTTTCTAAAAAATGACCAAACAATGCACACACACCTGATCTTGCTGATGAATCATCCTCCAAAACGTTTTGCTATGCACCTACCACATTACAGGTATCACTGAGGCTTCCTCCACAAACTCACCCCCTTTTATCCTCCCCACACCCCTTATCTTCAGGGGCAGCTGTTTTTGTGTCCCTTCGAGCACTACAGAATTGGGTACATGATAGTCACCATGGGGCTGCTGACTGGTTCACATGGAAGCCGGCGCTGCCACCCAGAGTCAAACTCCTTTTAATCTGAGCAGAAGAGAGGCCACCGTGATACCCCTAGTGGCCTGACCACCCACCGTTATCTGCCTCATCTTAAGACAAGGACCAGCTGAGAAAGAGCAAATGGTCATCCTCAAAGGCAAATCTGGCAGCTATGCAAAGCACTATGGGAAATGCAGGAGAAAAGCTTATAGTTTTGTTGGAAAAAGACCATGAGAAGATAATTAACAACATATAGAGAGATGAAGAGCAAACAAGTAGTACCCATAAGTGCAAATAGGAAAAATTTCATTTCTACTTAAGGAAAAAACGCCTGAGACTGCTTCCGGGAGGTGCGGGGGACCTTCCCTTGCTGCAGGCCAGCTCTCCCCCTGCTAAGGCCAGCAGTGGCGCCTTTGCACCTGGCGTCGGTGGCTTGCTTGAGACGGCCCCCATGCCTCTCCCCCTTCTTTTCCACTGCTGGCTTCTACACCGCCCACGCCTACCCATCAAGGAGGAATTCAAATACCACTTTCTCCATGAAGCCTTCCTTGGTGCCTGCTCTTCCCGAGGACACAGGGCCAGTTCAATTTCATGTCACAGCAGCACTTGCTCACTGCTGTGACACTGAGGGCAACATGGGAACCACACCTATGAGCTTCCGGGTTAGGAGACCGCAGGTACGGCCAGGCTCCTGTGTGAGCGAGCCCCACAGCAGGTCTGGCCCAGGTAAGAGGGACTTTGTCTTCACTGTGTCCCCTTGAGATCCCTTTGAGTTTTTACCATGTGTGACTTTTTAGGTTAACGAACAAAATAATTTTTAAAAATTACAATCAAATGCCACACAGTGATTCTGAAGCACATCCCAGGTTCAAACCAAAGCTATTTTATAATTACTTATGAGCACGACTTTGTGTCCTCTGCCAGACTGCAGAGTCCTGGGTGGCAAGGTCTCCACAGCGCCTCGTATACAACAAGCACTTAATAAAATCTACTGAATGAATGCTCCTGAAAAATGCTATGAGCAAAGGTAAGGTTCTGGAACAGCAAATGGCAGACTAGGCTGTGTGGTCCATGTGACTGAGTCAGAGTCTTCATGGGCAGTGGGAGATGACATCAGGCTGGGGAGGCAACTGTCACCCTTCCCTGAGGAACACAGAGCTGCTAGTGATTGTTAAGCAAGGGAGTCTTAGAAAAAGACTCTAATGAATAGCTCAAAGGTCATAAAATGGGAGGGGGGACAGGAAGGAGAGCAGTTAGGAGACACAAAGGGCTCACTGCCAGACCTTGATATGGAAATCCACCGGAAGCGTCCTGGAACCCACCAGCCGCTTCATGAGGTAGCCCTTCCAGTCGGTGAACTTGGCATGGATCGCTGTGGAAACAGCAGGCAGATGCCTGGTTATAGGCTGCCAACACTCCCGCCGACAGAGGGCCCCAGAGCCACCCCAGAGACTGGTAAAGGGACTGAACAACTTTTTCTGCCTCTTGCAGCCAGCAATGGCCTCCTCCTATAAAACTGAGCTCCACAGCCTGGATCCACCACAGGGCCTCCGGGACAGAGGAAGCAGGTGGGTTCTGTTCTGGCCTAACGTGGGACAGATGACACCCCTTCTGTCGAGGCCCCCCCAGGAACCAACTCACTCCGTGGGGGCACCAGGATTTTGCTGTTGATGGCACACCAACCAATGGGGTGGACATCCACAGTTCCCAGGTTGCACCAGAAGTCATGGCTGGCATCATTTTCAAAGCCTTCATACCGGAGCAGCACTCGGTACCCTGGGAGAAGGAAAAGAGCAGCCGTGAGGGCAGGTGGGATGGAGAGGGATGTTCTTGGGCCTTGCCTCTCCTCCAGCCTGAACCCACTCCATGAACTCCTTCCAGGCAATGGGTCTCTGCTGTCCACAAGAGTCAAGTCCAAAACAAACCCATGCTACGTATTTGGAAAGCAGTACGGCAGAGTGGGGAGAATTCATTTTCTATAGCCTGATTTACCTCTGAAATAAACTTAAAAACATAGGAGTTTCCAAACCCACCAAGCTAGGAGAGTTGCAGGGAGGCAGAAACTCCGGTGAGGGATCCTGCCTGAAGCACTGCTACCCACCTGGAGATGTTGCTCCCTGCCTTGGCCAGAGGATGCCCACCTGCTGTTTGGATGACGGAGGCAATCCAGTACACCCGGCTGGGAAGCACGGCGTCACTGTTGAGCACCTCCACCTTCATCCCCTTAGTCACATCCTCCCACTGATCATAGAGCGGGACCTGGGGGGACAGGAGAAGCCCAGAGGACAGTGAGCTGCCTGAGCCAGCAGAGAAGAGGGACTGGCCTTGTGGCCTTGCGGTCACTGCGTCCTCCGCTCATTGTGTGTGGAAACCCAGGCGCGGGTCTGGTGACGACGTCAAGCCAGATGTGTCTGTTGTCCTTGAAGAGCAGAGTCAAAATGGATGGGGGGCAGGGTGGGGTGGGGAACGACTGTTAGAGATCCAGTCCCCCTGCCCTGAGGGCTGATCCTTACAGGACCAGCTCCTGGCTCTACTGTCTTGGGCACATCACACCTGTGCCAGCCTGTTTGACAGTACTGACACCTAACAGTTTCTGTAGTGCTCACCACATGCGGGCACTGCTGCTGAGACAAGTATCACCTCGATGGTCACTCAAGCCTGTGTGGTAAGTATCACCGCCGTCACCGTGCCACGCACACAGAGCCATCTACCACACACTGTCCCTGGCACATTCTCTCCTCCTGTTAAAATGCCCCCTGACAGCAGTGGACTATTTAGAGGTGCCTTCCCAATACCGAATCCTCACTTTGCTGCCAATGGCACCCTGACTGTCCTGTGGGGAAATTCGCCTTTTCAGCCAATCGGGGCATCCTACTCCATCTTCCTGGCCCCAGAGAGCAGGTTCATCATGGAACCTAGACGTGGTAAGGCTATCCACGCACACAGGGGCAGACTCTCAAAGCATATGAATCAGAAATGTTCAATGGAAGTGTCATGTTAACTCCCCTGTAGTGAAACTGCTGGGCCTGCTAGAGAATTCAGGGGAAAAAAAAAGAAAAGAAAAGAAAAAAGAAAAAAAAGGGA
Source organism: Lyroderma lyra (assembly GCA_004026885.1). NCBI lineage: Eukaryota > Metazoa > Chordata > Mammalia > Chiroptera > Megadermatidae > Lyroderma > Lyroderma lyra. The sequence goes on from PVJL010003486.1 coordinate 65,422, forward strand.
GTTCCCTGATGGCGTAGCGGCTTAAGGCTTCAGTGCTGGCACTGTCAGCGCTGCGGCCTGGGTTCGATTCCCAGCTGGGGAGCTGCCCACATACCAAAAAGCTAAAAAAAAAGAGAATTCAGGGCAACAGAGAGGTTCCCCAACTATTAGCAGGAAAGGTGCGCACCTTCACCAGAAATTCAGAGAACAGTAAGGGGCTGCTGCGCCCAGGCCTCGTTGTTATTGGTGAGGGTGCTCCCCAGTAGCAGTTCAGAAAGGAGGCAAGGAAGTGGGTTTACTCTGGTGAGAGGCCTCCCCCTCGACTTCCTGGGGTTTAGGAAAGACAAAATGAGTGCTGCTCTGGGCTTCCCTCCCAGCCTGCAGACTACGAGACTGCTGCAGGCTAAATTCTTCCACGCCAAGCCCCGTCCCCAGGGCCTCACCCTTCTGTTGTGTCTCATTGACAGGCAGTCAGGGAGCCTTTTGCATAAGGGGGCTCCATGAGCCAAATCTGCCTCTCTGGGACCAAGGGGTCCAGGCAGGGATAAATACTAAAAATGGGGAAGAAAGGACAAAAGGATTTCAGAGTTGGCTCTTAGACATTAGCTAGCACTAAGTTCCTCACTTACATAACAAAGTGGGGGCCTCAGAGGGAAGCACAGTGCTAGAAGCCCTCAGTGCGGGTCTGCCAGAGGACTTCTGAAAAGCAGTGAACAGAAAGGTAAGGTGCAGTGAGTGCACAGCTGGGCTTCGACCACCCAGACCTCCCCACTGATCTCTCCCCGTGCCGATGTTCAGCTCCAGTGCCAATGTCCAGCCTGGAACAACTCGTGAGGCACGGGGGTGAGTAGGGTGGTGAGCGCCCGGGCTCCCTGCTCTCCCTCCCCTTATCCCCAGGGCACTCACATGTTTAAAACAGCTGACAGGGGCAGCCTTGTAACTGTGATCCTTCAGGAACTTCCCCCAGTCGAAACCCAAGACCAGCGCTGCAAAGCAGAAAGCGGAGAGCTGAGGACTGTGCAGGCTCGGGGCTCAAGGCACCTGGCCCCTAAGGAGCAAGGAGAAGCAGGCCCTTTTCCCAGCCCCGCAGTGTCTTGATCCCGAATGCAGGGGAAGCCACCTGTCCCCATACCTGCCCCACCAGTAGCCATCAGGACCTTATCCACAGGCTGCCAGACTCAGAGTAAACATTCAGAAGGAAATGACTGACCTTTCTCCCAATCACACACACAAAAAAAAGGAAATTCAAAGACCCTCCAGCTTTAATTCCTCAGACCTCCCCCAACCTCTCATTGGCTAGAGCCAATCTAAAAGGGTGGGAGGTACACTCACCTAGGCCCCTCCAACCCTCCTACCTGGAGAACTCAATTTCAGTCCGAAACTCAAACCATCTAGAAAAGAGTTGCTTGGAGCCTACATTTAATGTTCTCAGAAATTACTACACACACTCAGAAAGTTTCTATTTCTTACCCGCTACCCCTGACTCTACCCCTGTTCACACCAGATCTGGGTTTCCACTGCCCTGGAAAACAAACCACAGGGCTAAAAGCGATGCAAAACAACCGGAGCTAATTCTTGGCTTTTGAATCATCAAGAGCAGGGGTCCTGGCAAGTTCAGGGATTTTCTGGGATAATTTCTACAGTACCTACCAGGTAAGGAAGACAGGTCAGGGCACTTTCTAGCTGGCCATCTTTTCCACTGCTCCCTGCTAGGGAAGGCCACCCAGGGCTGGCACCCCACCCCCACCCCAGCACCCTCCTGAACGTTGTCCTCTGCTGTCTTACCATCTTGCCCCGTTGGTGTCCCGTCTGCCAGCTGGCCCGTCCCCTGGGAGTGGAGGAAGGCTCCGATCTTGGCAGACCAGGCTGCTTTGTGCAGGACTTTGGCTTTCTTGGTAGGTGGTTTGCCCTGAAGGGAGGAGAGGATGTGTATAGCCTATTAGCTAAGAATCTGCTCTGGATTTGAACTACCTAGGCTGAACTCCCCGCATGGGTCCAGTTACTTAAGCTCCTTGTGGCTTCAGTTTCTTAATTTGTAAATGCAGATGATGATAATAACAATGCTTAGCAAGGAGAGGGTGTGAGTCCGAGAGTCACCGGTTCAGCCAGGTACTCCAGTCAGTCAGGACGCCTAGGGAAGGGACTGGAGGGCGGGACAGAGCTGCAAGGTCAGGGAGAGACTCCTGCTCTATCTTTTAAGCCTTCACTTTGTCCAGGAACCTTCCTAGTGGTTTCAACTCATAGCCATCCCCTTCCCCCAGTGCTCCTACACATTTATGGCAGAGAATAGGCTTCAGCGGGGGGTCCACGAACTGGACCAGGTGGCATCCTTCTGTACATACACGAATCTTATGGACTGGGTTCCTGGCTTTCATCAGGTGCTCAAAGGGGTCCTCCCCTCCCCAGGAGTGAAAGGCACTGGTCTGGTCTATAAGGTGTAACTTAAGCATTGATCATAAAGGCCCCAAGAATTAGAGATCAGTGAAGTAGAAATAGGAGTTCAGCTCCCAACAGACCTGGGGTCAAATCCTGGCTCTTTATCTGTGTGCCTTTGAACAAGTTACTAAAATTTTTTGACCCCTTAAAACAGGACTTTTTAAAAATTCATTTCTTAGGGATCATTGGTTAGAGAGTGTCAAGTTCTTAGCAGGTACCCCCAAATACTAACGATATTATCAGCTCACTGCAGAAAGGGAGTTTTCTATGCCCTGACAAAAATCCACAAAAGAGGAAACAGCAGAAACTGTCTCACAAAAGTGAGAGATGAAGTGCAGAAAGCACTAAGCAGAAAACCCGCACACGGACTTTTCATAAACATCACAGCGGAGGGTCGCAAGCTTTGCTGCACATTATGACCACTTGGGGCGCTCTCTAAAGCCCCTGTGGCCAGGCCACACTCTTCCTCAACGAAATCAGAACGTTTGGGAGTAAGACCCGAGCATCCATACTTTTAAAATTTTCCAGGTGATCCCAACAGCAGTCAAGTTTGAGAACCAGCCTGTGGACACGGCCGGAGCTACAGCAAACACAAGGCCAGGCACCTGGGATTGAGCCTCCAGTCTTGGTGCTGCCGCCCTCATCCCAGAGCCACCCTAAGGAAGACCTTCCTCTCTGGACCTCAGCACACTCACCAATTAATGTGTGGGTTATACAACACATTTCTAAAAAGTCTATGAATGTCAAAATCAACCAGAAATTGGTAAGACTTTCTGGGTTTCTGCCTATGACAGGGAGTCAGAGAGGAGGCATCAACTTTTAAACCCACCAGGGCTGATGAAGCTTGTGCTCGGTTCCCAGCTTCCTTTCAGAACATTTATAAAAGTGAGGTGCAAGGACCAAGGGCATCAGGCTCTCCCAAGTTTCGTGTTTAAAACTTTCCTAACACATCAGACGCTGAGGGGTAAGGCTGGGGAATGAGGGGAATGACGCTCCAGGAACCTACAATTTAGTGAGCTCCATAAGTAGATTCCTCTGCCCTCTAAATTCTGAGGTCATAATAAACACCAGGAAATTTACAGCCTCCAATGGACACAGGCAAGATCCTTCCCAAGATGGCTATTCCCACCTCAGCATCCAGGACCCTGGGGAGGGCCTTCCAAATGACCTCCTCTCACCTGTAATCTAGCCAAGATGCTGGCTTTCTTGGAGTTGGAAGAGTAGCTCCTAGAGCAGGAGACACTGCAGAATCTCTTGGTCTTGGAGAAGAAGGCTTCCCTTGTACCCACGATACCACACATCTCACAGACAGCTGGGAAGAGAATGTAGCATGACTCACCTGATGCAGTCACCCCAAATCAAACAAAATGATGAGCCTTTCAAAACCTGGGCACTGCATTAACCAGTCATCTTGAATCTGTTTCGCCTAAAATGAAGTTTATCACCCTTGGCTATGTGTTAACAGTGGGGCTAAGGGAAATCCATGAGGATGGCTGGGGAAATGAGTGAGTGTTGGAACGTCTGCAAAAGGAAAATGAGAAAAAAGTGCCCAAGTCACTTAACTTCTATGGGTCTATATTCTTCTCATATATAAAGCAACTGAACTAGATCAGCATTCCAACCCTCACTTCACATTAAAATCATTTGGGGGAGCTTTTTAAAATGCCCAAGCCCCACCTGAAAATTTAAAAAAAGACTTTACAGATTATCAGGGAAAAAATTCCCAAACCTGAGATTCTAATTAATTGGTCTGTGTTGGAACACTGGCACCTGTAGTTTGTTAAAAGTTCCCCAGGGGATTCTAATGCCCAGCCAGGATAGAGAACCCCTGGACTAAATGGTCTCTATTGGTTCTTTCTAGTTCTAAGATTCTGAGAGAATGGTCAGAAGAAGATAGAAGTGAAAAAGATAAAAGGAAGAAGAGAGGAAGAGAAGACAGGATGCACAGAAAAGAAATAAGATTCAACTGGCAAAGAGTATTGCATTATTCTTCTAAAGAGTTAGGTACTGGAACAGATGGCTTCACAAGTGAATTTTACCAAAATATTGCAGCCACCATGTAAAAGAGTTTGGAGGTGACTCAAAAAAATTAAAAATAGGAAACTTATGAGCCAGCAATTCTACTTCTGGGTATTTAGCCAAAGACATGGAAAACATTAAATCGAAGAGACTTATGCACCTGTATGTTCACTATAGCGCTATTTACAATAGCCAAGATAGGGAAACAATGGAAATGCCCATTGACAAACCCATTGACAAACCACTGGATAAAGAACATATGGTACATAGATAAAATGGAATATTTCTCAGCCATAAAATAAACAAAATCTTACTGTTTGTGACAACATGGATGGACCTAGAATCTATCAAGCTAAGTGAAATAAGTCAGAGAGAGACAAATATATGATCTTATATGTAGAATCTAAAAGGCAAAACAAATAAATAGACTCATAGATACAGAGACACAATTGATGTTTGCCAGATGCGGGGGCGGTAGGGGGGCTAGGTAAAAAAGGTGAAAGGATTAAGAAGCACAAATTGGTAATCCCAGAATAGTCACGAGGCTATAAAGTACAGTATAGGGAATATAGTCAGTAATGTTATAACTATGTATAGTGCCAGGTGGGTACTAGAATTATCTGAGAGATTACTTCATAAATTATATAAATATTTAACCCAAACCCATATGCTGTACACCTGAAACTAATATAAAATAATATATAATTGAAGAAAAAAAAAGCCTCACTCTAAACTATTAAAAAAAGAGAAGAGGAGTTCCCTGGTGGCGTAGTGGCTTAAGGCTTCGGCGCTGGCGCTGTCAATGCTGTGGCCTGGGTTCGATTCCCGGCCAGGGAACTACCCACATACAAAAAAAAAAAAAAGAAGAAGAAGAAGAAGAGTTTAGGTACCAAGGAACAGGAGTGTCCCCACAGACCATCTAGCCTGCCTCTTTTCATAGGCAGTCCACATGCTGGAGGTCCTGAACAGGGGTCCAGCAGCTGTCCAAGCATCACATCTCTGAAAGCAAATGGCTTCCAGATGATCCATGGCAATTCCTACCTGCCCCCGCTGGCACCGTAATCCTTTTAACCCAGAGGTCACTTAATTCTGTACCTCCCTCCCTGTCACTTCCAATCCACAGGCTATCCAGAACACTTTAGGTGTCCTATCTTCCCCACTTCAGGCTTAGAAATTCAGCTATTCACACAAATGGAAAAGCAACACCATGTTAATGACTGGCATCTAATATATGCTGAATAAACATTAATCCTATGAAAGAATGAATGAAATCACAACTTGAAACCAGACTGCAGCAGAGGGGGGATCCTTGGGTTGCTTCTCTCTCACATGTCCTTAGACATCAAACAGCCCTTTCCACACTGAAGCCTCAGCTCACGTGGCCTGTATCCTCTCTCCCACCAGAGCCTCCTGACACCGCCCCAGCCTCAGGGATACTCTGAAGGCACCTGGCTCAGAACTGCCGTCCAGGGAGCGGGGAGTCCCAGGGCTGAGCAAGTGCAGCGGGGAAGTGGGCAGCTCCCCTGCCTCCCTTTCCTCATTTTCTGCTTCACTTGATCCCTCTAGATAAGAGCTGCTTTCACTGCCCGCACTGCTGTTGTAACTCCGGAAACTGTCGTAACCACCAAAGAGCTCCAAGTCGTCATCTTCTTCTTCTTCTTCCATTGGTTCTGAAGAGGGAGTCTCCTAGTGAAAGGATGACACAAATCAGGCAGAAGGAATCATGTCGGGCTCAGAGTATGGGGAGGGCAGCTACAAATCTGCTGTCAGTCCCCTTTCCAGTCCTTGGTCAACACTTGGGTAAAATGGCAGGCAGAATCAAATACCCCTTTGCAAACACCAGGATCATTACTCTTGTTCATTGCTTCTCAACCACAATTCAACAGAAGAGTTTAACAAGGCAAAAAAAACATGTACCAGTAATTAACCAAGCTCCTTCTGTAGATTTATAAGTGATGACATTTTAACATGGTTCAAATAGAATACAGTGAGGAGTTTCCCTGGTGATGTAGTGGCTAAGGCTTCGGCACTTTTTTTTTTTTTTTTTTTTGGTATGTGGGTAGCTCCCTGACTGGGAATCAAACCTAGGCCACAGCGCTGACAGTGCCAATGACGAAGCCTTAAGCCACTACACCATCAGGGAACTCCTTCGGCGCTCTTAATGCTGCCACCTGGGCTCGATTCCCAGCCAGGGAGCCACCTCCTCAGCCCCCCCCCCCCAAAAAAAATCAAATAAAATAGAATACAGTGACATGAAAATATCCTAAGTAAGGTGCCTTGTGAAAGCTTTCTGGGAAAGATGTATACAGCCAGCATTCTGTATCCACCAGTTCCAAATATTCAAAAAAGTTACACTGTTGCTGACGTGTACTATATAGGGAGGCCTAAGATAGTTGCATCTGTATTAAACATGTACAGAGTTTATTTTCTTTTCATAATTCCTTAAATAATACAGTATAACAACTGTTTACATTGTATTAGGTGTTATAAGTTACCTAGAAATGATCTGAAGTATGTGAAAAGATGTGCATATATGATTTCCCAGCCAGGGAACCACCCCCACCAAAAAAAAGATGTGCATGTATATGCAAATACTATGCCATTTTATAAGAGAATAAGCATCCAGACTTTGGTTCCAGGGGTGTCCTGGAATCAATTCCCTGCAGATACCAAGGGACAACTGTATGGCATACTTTGTATTGCACTTTGCTTTGCTGCACTTCACAGATGTTGGGTGTTTTATAAGTTGAAGGCAAGACCCTCTACCAGCAAAAAGATTACAACTCACTTTATTGTGGTGGTCTGGAACTAAACCCACAGTTATCTCTGAGGTATGCCTGTATTAGAAACTCATTCCCTTCAGCATATCAAAATAACCTCAACTCAAAAACAATTTAAGTTAGAGAAAAGTTCATTTGCTCTAGGATTTGGGAGGCAGAAGATACAACAGTTATAGCATAGTGGTATGTACCATAGCTTTGGACTTAGCTCTGATCCTAATGAGCTGTGGGTCCTTGGGTAAGTTGTTTAACCTCTCTGGGACTCAACTTTCTCATCTATAAAATAAGAAAAATATTTGGCTCACAGGATGCGCAATGTAAATGAGATGTTGCATGTGAAACTACCTGGGGTGTAGTAGAAAAATGTGAAGAGTTTGGGCTCTAGTCCAGGACTCAAACACTTTTTACTAGCTGTGTGATCTGCAGCAAGTCAATCTTTCAGTGTCTCATTTTCCCCATCTGTAAGTATAATACAATCTATTTCATAGGCTTTGGGGGAGAAGTAAAGGCCAATACAGGTAAAGCACTCAGAACAGTGACTTGCACGTAGTGTTCAATAAATGTTGGCATGGAATTCCCTGGTGGTGTAGTGGCTCAAGACTTCCGCTCTGGCGCTATCAACGCTGCAGCCTGGGTTCGATTCCCAACCAGGGAACTACTCACATACAAAAAAAAAACGAAACCAGGAGTTCCCTGATGGTGTAGTGGTTTAAGGCTTCGGCGCTGGTGCTGTCAGCGCTGCGGCCTGGGTTCGATTCCCAGTCATGGGAGCTACCCACATACCAAAAAGCAAAAAAAAATAAAAAAAATTAAAAAAAAATAAATGTTGGCAATTATTACTGGTTAAAAGCATGGAACTTCAAAGCAGATTCGCATGGGGTCCAATCCTGGCTTTGCCAATTATTATCTATGTGATTTTGTGCAAGACAGTTAACCTTGCTGCTCTCAGTTTCTTCATCATCCGTACAACAGAGATAATAACAAGACTTCTTTAGAAGACCATTAACGGGGTTCCCTGATGGTCGGCGCTCTCAACGCCATGGACTGGGTTTGATTCCCAGCTAGGGAACCACACACACACACACACACACACACACACACACACACACAGACTGTTATGGAGATTGAGATATGTAAAGCCTAGGTCTGTTTCCAGCAGTGAGTGACAGCTCTACAAGTGTGACCTATTATTCTCTACTTTATTACGATTATTCTCCTTCACCCTTGTAGAATTTTTGAGCTATTCCATTTTATATTTACAAATGCAGGTGCTAATGTGCTAGAAAAGGAAACCGAATTCAAATACAAGGTGACCAGAGTCAAATGATTCAAAGGGTGAGTGGGTTACAGGTTGCAGTAAAGTGGGAAAAGATAAAGTGTTGGGGCCCGAAGGACTTAGTGCCACCTCTTTCACTTCACAGCTGTGTGAGCCTCCTGGGGAGTCGCACCACCTCTCTAAGCCTCAGCTACTTTAACCATAACAACGAAACAGTAACAGGCTTGCCGTGAGTATATTGGGAGATACTGCACGTGAACGCTGAGTATTTATTAAACTTTAATCTCCCTTCACGTCCCACTAGGATGTGACAGGCCTCACAATCCCTGAAGAACACGACCACGACAGGGAGGACGAAGATGCAGAAGCTCTCACACACTGAAGGCAGGCCCCCTTCTCCCAGACCACGGAGGCTGTTCGTCCCTGAACTACTCGCCGGACGTCGGCCCCAGCACTATTCGAGCAAAAGGCTACGCCTATCGCTTCGGGCCTTGCTCAGCCTCAGTTTGCCCATCCTTCCACCCTCCACTCGCAAGGCGTCGCTAAAAGGCCTCTAACAGGTCTCCCGACCGAGGCTTTCGGGGTTCCCTTTCCCAGACACGTTAAGTCCTCTCCCTCTCACCTCGGCGCCCCGGGGATTCTCCATGAGATCTAACAGAGTTTCTTCAACCGTCACCAAGTGCAGGAAGCCATATTAGCCTCGCCGCGTTCCCCGAATGCACTCATTGGCCGCCTCCCCGAGCCGCGGGCCAATCACGTGCTGAGAAGAGGAAAAGCCGGTGCGGCGCTCGCCCGTGCGCCTCCTCCCCTGGGGGCGGGGAAGCCGCGGGACCTAGTGGGACTTGTAGTTCCCCCGTGGGTGAGTGTGGAGGGGACATTGCTATAGCGACGTGAAAAATCGCTGAATGCGGGTCCTGCCCGGGCTTCTGCCCGCCGTTTTCATTTCTCTACAGCAAGCTCTTCCCGTTTCCCAGACCTCATTCTTCATTAAGCAGTTGTTGAGCACCTGCGATAGGTAGGTACTGTACTGTTCCAGGCCTCAGGAATGATCTCTCTTTCTCCGTGATTAGAAATTTAACGTGCTCTTGGACTAGATGCCTAGCAGAGAGGCTAATTTCTAATTCAGGCAGAAAATGGAATACTCTTATGACCAATGCTATAAATGTCCCGCATGTTCAAAATCCTGCAACACTGTTCCTACATCACCACCTCCCGAATATTGCCTTGAATGTGAGGCGCTCTGCCTTATTCTTTGGGGTTTTCCACAACGTCCTAACTCAGAGTTCTAAGTGCTTTCGTGAAGCTTTACAAACATCTCAAATCCGACGCTGTCCATCACACTTGGAAAGAAGAGATGGCTCTTGGGGTTAAGACACTTTATAAGATCACACAAGGTAGGAATTTAAAATTTAGTCCAGGGAGTTCCTTGGTGGTGTAGTGGCTAAGGCTTTGGCACTGTCAACGCTGCGGCCTGGGTTCCATTCCCAGCCAGGGAGCTACCCACATTAAAAAAAAAAATTTAGTCCAAATTCTTTTCCTATGCTATGCTGTGCTCTGACTAGTTAATTGAGAATCTAAATGTAATAAATGGAGGCTGAATGTAAAATACATTTCTATTATAAATTTGAGGTCTGCCACACAGATGTCAAAGTCTTCTTGATTTCTTTTCTTCAAACTTTTCTACCTTCAGCTCCATATCCATGCTATTAACAAGCACTGTTCTATCTCCAGAACTATCCTTATCCCTCCACCACTACCATCCTAATACAAGCCACCAGCAACCGCTCTGCAACAGCCCTGCAGCTGGTCTCCTTTTTGGTTTTTTTTTTTTTTTTTGCTTTTTGGTATGTGGGTAGCTCCCTGACCGGGAATCGAACCCAGGCCACAGCGCTGACAGCGCCAACACCGAAGCCTTAAGCCACTACACCACCAGGGAGCTCCCCCTGGTCTCCTTTTTGAATCTTCACCTTCTTTACTCCACACAGGTGATCTTTTGAAATCATAATCTGGATCATGTTCATTCTCTTGCTTGAGGCCCCTAATAGCTTCCCCTTGCACTTTTTTTTGGCGGGGTGGGGTGTCCCTGAGCGGGGATTGAGCCCAGGCCGCAGTGGTGACAGCGCCAAAGCTCAGCCACTACATCACCAGGGAACTCCTTTCCCTTCCCCTTTGAATAAAATCCAAACACTCCACAATTTCCTGTATGACCTGGCCCCAGCTTTCTCTTCAACCTCGTTTTGTACCAGCCTCTCCACCTTTCCGCTTTATCCATCCACTCAACTCTTCTTCCTGTGCTTGAGTGCCAAGCTTGAGTGGGCCTCCTTGACCTGCAGGATGAGAAGAAGCCAGTTAGGAGAAGAGGGAAGGGTTTTCCCGGAAGAGACATAGAATTTAGGGAGGTGGTGAACAGCTCCAGTTGGCAGGAAAACATAATGGGAAATCCTTGAAGGTTTCATTTGATTATTTAAAAAAAAATTTTTTTTTTATTGTTAGACTTATTGGGGTGACATTGGTTAGCAAGAATTACATAGATTTCAGGTGTACAATTCTACGGTGCATTATATGTTCACCACCTGGTTATGTTTTAATAGCTCATTCTGGCTACTATGTGTAAAGTGGAATGGAGGTGGGTTAAGGGAGATCAAGTTGGAAGACTCTTTTTTTTTTTTCCTGTATGTGGGTAGCTCCCTGGCTGGGAATCGAACCCAGGCCGCAGCACTGACAGCACCAGCGCCGAAGCCTTAAGCCACTACACCATCAGAGAACTCCCTGGAAGACTCTTGTAATGATCCAGGTGAAGGACGGTGGTGGCTTGAACCAGGGCAGAGTCAGAGAACATGCAAAAAAGTAGAAGATTTGAGAAATATGCTGAAGGCAGTAATTAATTGGATGGAGTGGGTTTGGAAGAGGGAGGAATCCAAAATTACTTCAGGTAAACACATCAAATGGGTAGACGGTCAGACCTTATTCTGTAATGCTTAAAAATTGTACAAGGAATGAATGAGTTTGGGGGGTTGGATAGAGGGAATTAAGAATTCTACTTAGTCTACCACCATGGCAGCCTGAACACACCTGATCTTGGAAGAATTCTTTTGAATCTAAGATGCCTCTAAGAGGGCAAGAAGGCAGCCAGGGGAGTTCCCTGATGGTGTAGTGGCTTAAGGCTTCGGCGCTGGCGCTGTCAGCGCTGCGGCCTGGGTTCGATTCCCAGTCAGGGAGCTACCAACACACCAAAAAGCAAAAAAAAAAAATTTAAAAATTTAGTTTAAAAAAAAAAAAGAAGGCAGCCGGAGCTCATCAGAGAGCCCTGGTCTAATCTTGCAATATTTGGCATCCTCCCTTTAAGATACAATGAGAGTCCCTAAACCCATCTTCTTTGTGATGTATTATTTTTCACATCTCAGTGCATACAAGGGCTGTCCAGAAATTATCCAGCCATATAATATGAAAAATAGAGGTATTGGGAGTTCCCTGGTGGTGTAGTGGCTAAGGCTTCGGCACTGTTAACGCTGCGGGCTGGGTTCAATTCCCAGCCAGGGAACTACCGACATTTAAAAAAAAAAAAAAAAAAAAAAAGCAGCATTTATGGCTGAATTTTTTCCTGACAGCTCTTGTATATCACCAAAACTATAACAGGTAGAAACAGTAGAAACCTGAGCTTTCCAATTTTGTAGCATTTCAACAGAAGAAACAAAAGTCCCAGACTTTGGGGGAAAGGAGGGAAAAAGGTAGAATTAGAGGCCCCATGACAGGAACTGGTTGCATAAGTTGACATGGCAGTTAATTATCTTATTAAACACAGGTTGTTAAGCAACAGTGGCCACCCTGGCACAGGGTGGCCGGTCCTTCTGCTTTGGATCTCCTGGGCTTGAGGCTCATGCTGTAGCGAAGTTACCCTTTAGGTTGGTCTGAGCCATGCATGATTCTGCAGTCCGACCTTATATACTCCTCTCTTTCTGAGTCTTCTCTCCGTGCGTCCTTGTCCCTCTCTCTGGGATCATTGATCTCTCTCACTCGCTATTGGATCACTCCCAATAGCAATGTGAACGTGCTCTTGTGTCACCCATAGTACACAAATAAATCCCTTGAACCTGCTTCCTCTGTCTCGTCATTGTGCTATTCCACCCCACCCCCAGTCTCTTGAAGAACTTGTCTGCACACATTACCTCCACTTCTGCTTTTCCTCACTCCTCCATTTGTCCTCACACTCCACCAAAACTGCTTTGTCACAGTCACAGCTTCTCTGATGTACAGCCACGCCTCTTTCCTCTCAGTGGCATTTGGTGTAACTGATGACTCCATCCCTCCTGAAACAATGTCCTTTCTTGTGCCCTTCTTGGTTTTCCTTCTCTCCCCTTTGAAGGGCCTTCTTCTGCTACCTCCCCCCAATTTTTTTCTTTCTCCTATTATTAATATCTGAATTCTAAGTATTGGCTGGTGCTCTCCATGGATCTGTCCTGGGCCCTTGTCTTTTCTCTTTACTACTTACTATAAGTGATGTCTTTCATTCTTAGTGCAGTAAATACCATTTATATGTCTCAAATTTACATCTCCAGTCCATGTGTTTGTCCTCTGAGCTCCAGAGTCATATATCGATCTGTAGAGTTGACAACTTGACATTCCATTATAAACCATAAAATATTCCCTTACCTCAAACCTATTTGTCTTCTGACTTCCCCCATTCCTGGGCACAGTGCCACCAGCTACTCAGGAATGTCCTCTTGACTCCTCACCCTCCAGCCTTCATTTTCTTTTTTTTTCTTTTTTTTGGGGGGGAGTTGGGGGTGTTCCCTGGCTGGGAAACTAGTCCAGGCCGCGGAGTTGAGAGCGCAGAAGCCTAGCCACCACACCACCAGGGAACCCCCCCCCCATCCCTCACTTTCAATCCACCAACAAATCCCTTTATTTCTCCAAAACATCCCTCCAATATTTCTATTTCTTTCTATTCCTACCACCACCACTTAAATCCAGACCATCATTATCCTTCCTCCGCGTTCCACTGGAGCTTCCCAAGTGGCCTCCTCTCTCACCCTGTCCCTATAGCAGACCGATGAACCCCACTGCCCTGGTGATTCGAGGCTGGGGGCTCTTTTCCATGGCATTACCACTCACTTCTGTCTAACCCCCCTCCAGTTATTTCATAAGATCCCTGGGGCAGGGTGTGCCAAGTTGAGGCTAGAGAGAGGGAAGGGCCAGGTAAGAGTTATTCATCCAAATGCTGCACTGCGTGACAGCTGTGCTCTGGGCACTGGGGACACATCAGTGAACGGGAGGACCACGCAGGTCCTGCCCTCATGCAGCTGCCATTTCAATAGGACCGAAAGGGAAGGAGACCAGAGCTTTGAGGCCCAAACAACGCGCCGCACGGTGCTAACTGCTGTGACGGCGGGCCTGCCACCGGGGCAGGTCTCGGTTTGCCTCTTCTGCAAAGTGGGCTGGTCACAGGTCGCTTCCGAGCCTGACGCTGTCTTGATAGGGGGTGGGGTGTAGGCGGAGGTCTGAGGTGGTTGCACCACCCATCCCGCCCCTACCTCGCCTACCTCACCCTCCCATCCTCATCTCTGTCAACCCCTGCCTGGAGGGGTGGGGCCCAACAGTCACGTGGCCAGGCAGTGCCCGTCGGTTCCGAACTTCAACCGCCGGTTGCCCCGCTCCGCCTCGCGGCCAGCCCCGCCCCACGGCTCGAAGGCTGCAGCCCCTGCCGGTGCGAACCCGGCCAGAGCTAGGAGGAGCGCGGCGCGGGCTGTCCCCGGCTGCTGGACAGTGGGGTCCCGTCTGGGGGGGTCAGTGACGACTGATGGGAGGGAGGCGCTGGGGGGAGTAGCGGGCAGCAAGACTGGGGAACTATTGAGTGGAGGGCTGGCAGAGCTGGGACGCCCTGGAGCTATGCCCCGTTGGGGGGAGGGGGACAGCGGAAACCACCCTCCCCGCTTTGTCTTGCATTGAGGTGAGGGGCGGCGCCGGGCCAGATCCCTTAGCACAGTGCCTGGGACCCGGCGACCCCTCAAAATGTCCTGGCCTTGATTGCATCCATAGCCGGGCAGAAACCAGGAATGGGGGTGATGGATACCTGGGCTGACCAAGGGTAACTGCCGTTATTAAGCGCCTAGGCTGGCCTGGTCCACCACCCCTTCCTCACTGCGGTGGCGGCCCAGGCACACAGGGCACAAGCCCGTGTCCTAGGAAGGAGGCAGAGCTGGGATGCAAACCTGGGACCTGTGGCTCTTGGCCCACAGGGTTCGGCTCAGGAAAACGTGTAGTGCTTTGAAAACTGGGAAGGGTTTGATGGATGGAGATAACTGAGTGAACTCTGCCCTAATTCTCTGTAAGACCTTGGGAGGGTCTTCATAGGCCACGACTCCCTTCTCCCTAAAAATGGCTGGACTTAGGAAAACTAAGAACTAATATGTAAGGAGGACTTTGCAGTGTGTAAAGCACTTTCGTTGTCTTAGATAACGTTGTTTTAGATGGCGCTTCACAATTAACTCACCAACAAAGCGCTTTTATTAGCCGCCTTTTACAAATGAGGAGATCGTGTCCTAGAGAGGTTTATAAGATCAGGGGACATGACAAGCATTACTGTTGAATAATTCAAAGGCTTTTTAGGACAGCTGCCTTGGATGTGCACAGATCTCCGAAACTCAGCTAAGCCTGTGACCTCATCACCTGAGCTCCTAGCTACCTGTTTAAAACAATACTTTTGCTGCATCTGCTTGCCCCTCCCCAACTACCAACAACCGTATCCCAGCAACCCAGGTCACCAGGACACAGCAGTTTTAATTACTGTTACTTTTTAGTATTTCTTTGTGGTCTGGGCTAAACCAATGATGAGGAGTCCTTTAGGCAAAGTTAAAACTGAGAGGTAGCTGGGTGAGTGGGGCTGATTAAATTCTGAAAATTCCAACTATGTGTTTTGGGTTTTCTAAGTCACAACTATTTTGAGGGTATTGGTGATCAATAATCATTTTTGTCTTTTCTTTTGACAGGTTCACCTTCTAGGAAATCATTGGAAGGAACATGAGAAATGTAAGTAGGGATTTTGAAGTATCAGTTAAAGTAAATGAAATTGTTTTTTGTTTTGTTTTGTTTTGTTTTTTATGTGGGTAGTTCCCTGGCTGGGAATCGAACCCAGGCCACCTTGTTGACAGCACCGGAGCCTAAGCTACTACACCACCAGGGAGCTCCCAAAATTGTTTTTTATAGAATTAATAACATTTAATTTGGTGATACCATTTCTGGATGTGTAAAGCTAATTGGTGGGGACCTATCAAATGCCTATTTTTGAGGTGTGTATACATGAAGAGAGGTGACACAGGTGGCAGTCCATCATCACAAACGCTGACAAATACACCATGAGATGCTGCTTCAGCCCCTGTAGGCCTGGGAAAGGGAAGAGGGGCCAAATGTGTCCTAATAGCTATGATGTGTGCCAGGTGTATTCTGGGCTAAGTGTTTTCACCTGTCCTGTAACCTCCTTTATTCTCACAACGAACTTGCAAGGCAGGAGTTCTCCTTTTTAGAAATGAGCTGCTGAATCTTAGGGAAAAAGTAAGCTAGCCCTGTCGGTGCTGAAGAAACTTTTCACTAAACCACACATTGTTGATCCAGGATCAGAGTCCATGGATATTTAGTGAACATGTACTTGTACCAGGTGCTTTTGAGCATTTTGTTTAATCCTCGTAACAACCCGCCATGCCTTGTGCCCATTCAGCTAATCACCAGAAATCAGTTAGCGAGCCTTAAAAAAAAAAAAAATAGCCCACTCCCTCATACAGTGCAGGAGACGAGCATTTGTCAAGCCCTTTTCTTGTCTTTTTTCAACTTTTTATTTTGAAAAATTTTCAACCCACAAACAAGTTGCAAAAATCACTCAACGAACCACCCTAAATTTCTCACCGAATTCACCAGTTGTTACTATTTTGCCACATTTGTTCTGTGAGCCATCTGAGGCTAAGTTGCCAATATCATGATCTTTTTCACCCCTGAACATTTCCACATGTATTTCCCCCAAACAAGGAGATTTTTCTCTGTAACTATACTATAACGATCATATTTGGGAAACTTAAGATAGATACAATAAAACATTTGTAATACAATGCATGGTCACATTTTGCCAACTGTCCCCATGTAGAGATGCTGTGGTGCATGCAGTGGGGCTACCAACAGCAGCAGTTCCGTTAACATGCTCCTGCACCCCAGAGAGCAGTGCCAAACAAAAATGTGGGCCTTAGGGACTTGCACAAGAGTATTTTTGTCCACTAATGACAATTAAATCTGAAAATGCCACTGGTTTCCTGTGATAAATGCACACAACATTGATTAATGGGACTAACCATTGACCTTACACTTGGACCCATTTGGTGTTACTTATGAAAAAACAAGGGGTGGGAATTCCAACATGGCCAGTAAGAAGGGGGATTCGTAGGTGGTTAGAAGGCCTTCCAATGCTTAAATCTGAGGGTCCAGGGAAACAGGGACAGAGGCAGCTTTTAATCTGAAGCCCTATCCAATGGACCTCCACGACACTGAGTGATATTTTTTTAAAAATATAAACCTGATGAGGTCATTTGTTTTTCTGCCTTTGGTGGAAAGGCATTGTATCGTCAGGAAGCACTTGGTGGTTGGCTGGGGGTGAAGGTGGGACCAGGCATTGACTGCAGACACAATGGAGGGGTCTTTCCAGGGTGAGGAAATCTAAAACTGGATCATAGTGATGGTGCACAACTCTGTAAATTTACTAAAAATCATTGACTTGTACACATGGCTTTTATGGGATATAAATTATACCTCAGTCAAGTGGTTAAAAAAATAAAGATGACCCCTGTGGGTTCCCCATCTCTTAGCCGGTCAAGGCCCTGCAAGCTCAGAAGTTGTCCACCTTCCAGCCTCTCCCAGCATGCCCTGCGTGCTCCCTGCATGTCAGCTGTTCACGGCTGGTGGCAGGTCTTTGGATAAAGGCTCATCATCTCGGTGCTTGTGCACGTGCTGCCCTTGTCGGCCTGGGCAACACATACCTTCTTCCTTTAAGACTCAGCTTGAGCACCTCCTCTGCTGGGAAGCTTTCCCTGATTTTTCCATGCAAAATCAAGTAACATTGCTGTTATTATTTTTTTTTTGTTGTTATTTTTAATTTACACAGCAGGTACTCTCACCAAACCATGAGCCCTCTGTGATCTGTTCGTGTCTAGAGTCCAAGGTCTGATGCATAGAATGATTGTTGAATAAATGCCTGTGCTGTCAAGCTCACCCTTTAGAGCCTACCATGGACACATGTACAGATGGGGACTGATCCATCTGTTCATTCGTACACACTTGGTGCCAAAGCGCTGATCCCTGTGGGTTCAGAAGTGATTAAGACAAGATGCTGGTCCTCCAGGAGCTCCCGCCCCATCCGGTGTGGGAGGCAGGTCCTACTGGGTCCTGGCCCCGCTCTGTCTACACCGTGTGAGCTCTGGCAGGTTCATCTTACATAAACTGGGGGTGGTGGTAGTACCTACCTCACAGGTATATCGGGATGATTACATGGTCAGGTAAAGTGCTTCCAGCTGGGCTGGGCACAGAACGTGTGCTCAGTAAATGCTTGTTAGTCCTGGCGTTCACGGTGAGAGCAGGGATCCAGGGAAAGATCCTGTGGACGGTCTACGTGAGCTGGACTGGGAAGCATGCGTACAGGTTACACTCTTTCTGTCCTGAAGCATGGTGGGTACAGTCTCAGATACATGGTAAAAAAGGACTGTCCGCTCTGTGGTGGACGGGAGAGGTATGAGGACACACATTTGTCCACACAGGCAAAGATGAAGGGGCGTTACCTGTCGCAGGTATTCCTTTTTATGGTTTGCCGCAGCCTTGGTTCCCTAAGAAACCCTGTTGAAGAGCGTGGTGGAAGCTAGAGGCCGCTGGGCTGAGCTCGGCCTGCGTCCGGTCCGCGTCCGGCGTGGCCCCCCCCCCCCCCCGCCATGGTACACATTTTTGAGGTGATCTGTGAACTTTTACAAAGCTAATCTGGTTTCCAGCTTCTCTTTTAAAAAGAAGTAGACGCGGTGGTGACGGCGGCCCCGCACCCCGCGTTTGGCTGGGCTGCTCGTCCTGTCTCCTTCGGAGGCGCTTGTCCCGCCCTGCAGTTGGCGCGTCCTCACTCTACAAACTGCGCGTGTCCGTCTTCACATCCAGCCCTGAGGGCACGTAAGCCCGTGGCGGCTGGCGGGAAGGAGCTCTGGTTGCCTGCGTGGCCTTCATCACTGAACACGGCTGTTAGCCCGGACACCGGCTCCTGTTTTGTTAGAATGCACGTCCAGGGTGCAGGATCCCTAAGAAGCCGTTTGCTTCTCCCTCTGCCCGCCCCAGGCCCCGCCTGTGCTCCCACAGGGCCCTTCTCGCCAGGGTTTGGGAGCGTGCCAGACGCACCGGGCATGGATTAGAAGACCTGGATCTGTGTGCGATTGTATTAATTAATTTTGCTATATCTTTATCTTTTTCTGATTTTCAAACACTACATAAAAAGGTGTAGAAATTTAGACTCCCTCAAAATGTACCCCCAAGCCACCCCATAATCACTATTAACAGTCTGCTGTATTATTTTTTTTTTTTTTTTTTTTTTTGCATTTTTAAAAAAGCTGCCATTTTCTGAGTGCTTGATGTATGCTGGGCACTTGGCTGAGCACATTTCCTGAGTTGCTCCCTGTGATCCTGGTGACAAGAAGCAGAGTCGTGGGTTAAGTGACTGGTTCAGGGTCCCACAGTGAGTGTGCAGTGGAGCCAGTATTCCTACACGTTCCTTCTGATTCCAGAGCCCTCTCCCCTGAGCATGGTGGGGTAGAGCCTGCCTGAGACCACCAGTGAGGAACTGAAGAGCCCTCCTGAAGAGGGGTATTCTTAGAGGTCACCTCCTCCCGCAGTGTCCTCCACTCACTCACCACATGGTTCCCAAGGGGCTGCCGTGCAGGGTTTTGGGAGCGCAAAGCCGCGATCACAGTGCCCGTCGCCGGGGGTTCGCAGGTGGAGGTTACGGACTCTTGCCGAGTGATGGACGCAGTGCTGGCAGTGTGCGCAGTGTGCAGTGGTGATGACAGGAGCGTGCAGTCCTGCTCGGGCAGACGGGGAGGGAGGTGTCAAGGTAAGTGATGTTTAAGCTGAGTCTTGACAGATGGGTAGTCGGTTAACAGGTGCACAAGGGGAAAGGATACTTCAGCCGAGAAAGCACTATAGGTAAAAGCATGGTAAGTTGGAACCGAAATAGTTTAGCATAGCTGTAGGCCAGGATGTGGGAAGGGGCAGGAGAGGCAGGCAGGGTCCCGAGGTGTGTGGTTCTCCACCTGTGTGTCAGGGTGCTCTGAGGCATGGCCAAGGACTCACAAGGGTGCGGAGGGGCGCTTTACAGTATGAGGGGAAACCTAGGCTCCCATAACAAAATACCACAGACTGGGTGGTTTAAACAACAGAAATTTATTTTCTCACAGTTCTGGATGCTAGAAGTCCACGATCAAGGTGTTGGCAGGTTCTGTTTCTCCTGAGGCCTCTTGCTTTGCCTTGCACATGGCTACCTTCTCATTGTGTCTTTACAGGTGTGCATGTGACACAGCGAGGATATTAGGACACACACATACATGCACAAATGTTTGTGCATGCAAATATGTGTCCTAATCTCTTCTTCTAAGGACACCAGTTATACTGGATTAGGAGCAACTTACCTCATTGTACCTTAATTACCTCTTCAGTGCTCCTGTCTTCAAATACCGTCACAGTCTGAGGTACTGGGGGATTAGGACTTCCATATACAAATTTGAAGGATGTCATAATTCAGTCCACAACATACACTGACAGCTGTCTGATACTGTGCAAACTTCTAGCGTGAGATAGTTTTGACATCAGCTCCTAGTACATTCCTTTTGATAGTCACATTTTGGGGAAGTTCAGGTTTTGGAGGTTGTTGCGATAAAAAGCAAATGTCATGCGTAAATCAGTGTGGAACAGGAAATGAGACTGGCGGTGTCTGATCGGGGTCCAAGGTTTGAGAAGGTGAGCAGTGCCCAAAAGGCCTTAAGTTATTAACGCATAAACACTGAGTTTCTTTGGGCTTGTCCACTTAATGAACAGAGCTGTTGGGTATTCCCATAGGCCTAGGGGCATCATGACATCATTATCAAAACCCTAAAGCCACCATGACTGGAGAAAATTCTGTCAACTTTACTCCAAGTAAGTCAGTGGATCCCAGAGGTTAAAACACCAGGAGAAGTTTTTAATTACATCGATTTTTCCATAACCTACCCCAGACCTATTGAAAAAATATTCGGGAGTTGTGCCCAGGAACCTGGGTCAGTTTGGGGATCCACTGGTCTGGCCTAATCACTTTAAGGCCCAGGGAGGGAAATCTCCTGCGAGACATCGGACAGCAAGTTAGGGGCTGATATGGGACTAGAATCAGATTCTAACGGAATCCATCAGCTTCTTCGCGTCTCTGCCAGCATTTCTGACACGCATACCTGCAGATGTTGTCATGGCAGCTGCTACTTGAGCAGACATGGCCCTGACCTCAAAGACTGATACAATTACATGGACAAACCCCATATTGAATACATCAATCGTATTTTTAAAATTCCCATCGCCCAAGATCTATAATGAGGAAAACTACAAAACTGATGAGAGATATTCAAGAAGAATTAATCAAAGGAGAGATATTCCACGTTCATGGATAGGAAGACTCAATACTGTCAAGACATCAGCTCTTCCCAACTCAATCTGTAAATTCAATTCAATTCTAATCAGATTCTCAGAATAAAATTCATTCATTTAAAATCTATTTGATGAGTTTTAACGGATGGGTACCATTGTGGAATCACCACCAGATCCACTCCCCTCACCCCCCAAAACAACTTTATGCCTCTTGCCCACACCAACCACTTCCCTCTGGAAACCTCTAATCTCCTTCTGTCACTAGAGTATGGTCTTCTCTAGAATTTTATACAATATTTAGTCTTTTGCATCTGCCTTCTTTCACTTAGCATTACACTTTTGAGATTCATCCAGATCATCTTTATCAGTAGTTTATTCCTTTGGATTGCTGGGTGATAATGTACCGTATGGATATATCACAGATTGATTACACATTCACCAGTCCTGGCGTCTGCCATGCCGCAGCTACAGAGATGTCCCTCCCTACAGAGATGGACGCTTCCGCAGGCTGCCCCCGGCTGCGTGGCTTCTAGATGGCCCTGCCACCCTGTACCTAGCACGGAAGGAGAAGCTAAGGGGCATTTCATTAGACACTTGTCTTCTCTACTCCTCTGGATGCTCTGAGAGGTAAGCCTCCTGGTCCAGAAGAGGGCACTGTAGCACAGAGGAACTCGGATCATTCCTCCACCAATTCCCTGTGTAACCTTGGGCAAGTTCTTTAATCTTCCAGCACCTCACTTTTCTCATATGTGAAACTGGAGTCATAATAGCATGTACCTTGCTGGGATTTTGTGAGTATTAAATGAGGTGATGTATGTCAAGGGCTTAGCAGTGCCTGGCAGGTAGCAAATGCTCCAGACCTTATAGCTGTAACTGTTACTATGTTATTATTATTGACCAAAGTCACACAGCTAAGAGGTGGTAGAACGAGGACTTAAGCCAGTCAGCAGGGCTGAAACAAATGAAAATCAGGAAAAACACCAGTGAGTGACAAGGGTCCTGGAGAGCATTAAAACAGGGTGGTGGTCTAGAGAGCAACAGTGTGGCCACTTCAGCCTGAGTGGGAGGACCTCTCTGAGGAGGTGATACATAGCCGGGAGCTGCATGATCAGAAGCTCGTCCGGTGATGGTCAGGGGCAAGGCAGAACCAGCTGAAGTGCACATGCCTTGAGGTGAAGTGGGCATGCTGGACGCAGGCCTGGAAGGCAGGCCGGTGTGGCACGGGTAGGCTGGGTGAGCAGGACCGTGGTATAGCACGCAGTGGGGACTGTGTGCCCAGCACCCATACGTGCTGTGAGAGCGAGTGCTCTGCAGGTCGAAGGGAAAGGATTCCTTGTGGGCAGCATTCTGGAGAAAGAGAGTCTTGAACCAACCACACTGTTGAGTACTTCCTGGTGTCCCTGGCCCTGTGCCAAGCACCATGCAGTTTGAACTGGAAAGGAGACCTGCAGAGAACCTGGGGAGTCACCTCGAGAAGGGCAGCTGGCCCCCAGACAGGTCCCCTCTAGGGAGCGCTCAGCACCTTAGCAAGTCAGTTGTCGTCCTGGGCCTGGATGCCTGCCTGCAGGCTCCGCAACCCAGCGCAGCCCCAGGGCACTTGCTGTCCTCAAGGCCCCATGGTGACAAGCAGGGTGCAGCCCCTGACGGAGCAAGGGCTAGTTTATGAATTTACGTGGAGAGACAGATACCTGAGTCAGTGCACCCTCTGGGGAGGCAGACCAGATGGGACCCCAGATTGTCCTTAGGCTGTTGCTGGGATCTGGGCAGTGAGTGTCATTAAGCTCCGAGTGCCATAAGCCTCCGAAGACTTGTGGACACGCCTGGGCCACCCCTTTGTCAGGGGCATTTCCCACCCCAGGTATTGACATGGAGACCTCACAAGAAACCCCATTTATTTACATATAAAATGAGGTTTACCATTCTACTTCAGGGAGAGCTAGGGCTGTGCTGTCCAATATAGGAGCCACTAGCCACCTGTGGCTCTTGAAATAAATTAAAATGAAAAATTCTGGGAGATCCCTGATGGTGTAGTGGCTTAAGGCTTCGGCGCTGGCGCTATCAATGCTGTGGCCTGGGTTTGATTCCCAGTCAGGGAGCTACCCACATACCAAAAAGCCAAAAAAAAAAAAAAAAGAAAGAAAGAAAGAAAAAACATTCTGACTGGCCACCTTTCCAGTGCTCAGTACCACATGTGGCTAGTGGCTCTGTATTGGACAGTGCGGCTCTGGAATGCTTCCACCATCACAGAATGTCCTATCTAGAGAGTTCAAGGAAATGGTGTGCATAAAGCACAGGGCATAGCATGGAGTTCAAGTGTTGCTGGGATTGGCCTGGTGCTGGTGGTGGGGCGCTGGAGAAGATGTGGCCTCTGGCCAACAGGGTTGTCTGAGTGAGATAAGATGGGACGTGTCTTTATGAATCAACCCATCAGATCACAGCAGATTGGAGGGGCTCATGTCAATGGAAAGATTCGTTCCAGCCTCACTGAAGCGTGAGGCAGACAGAAGGGGGACTGAGCACGTGCTGCAGGCGGGGGTATGGGTGGGCTTCACGGAGGGGCTGCACCTTGAGCTGGGCCTGGCTTTCGTTCTTTAAGAAGGAAACCATCCAGACTTCTTGCACCTACTTCTCTTCCTTTGTTGCTCCTTCCAACTTCACATTTTCCCTGGAATTTGTTAGGTAGAAGAGAAAATTAGGGCCCAAAGTTCTGCATCCCCTTGGCTGCTCCAGGAGAGGTTCTCTGCACTCCCACTGGCTCGGGGAGGAAGAAAAAACAGCATTGGTGGAAAAGGGTGTCAGCGTTCCCGAGCTGTTTGTACAACATTTCTCCTGTTTCCATGACAGTAGCTTGACCAGGTCAACACTTCATGATGGCTGGTACGAGAATTTCATAAAATATAATAGGAAGCAAAGTCAGAGGAATGTTAGGAAGGAAGGAATTGAAGATGGAGTGAGTGTGTGCATACGGGTGGGTAGTAGTGTGAAGTAGAAACCATGGGGCTCAGGAACTTCCTTCTTTCCTTCCTTCATGTAGTCATTCATCTATCCATCCACCCGTCCATTTATTTATTCAACATTTATTGAGCAACTACACTGTGCTAAGCACTGCGCTCTGTTCTCTAGCCTAGGAGAAGCAGAGGTGAATGGGAGAAACGCTCTAGGAGCTCACAGTCGAGTGGAGACAGACTCAAAGGCAGGAAGTTGTAATACAATGTGACACACGCTCATATGCTGGGGTACAAGTAGATGTCAAGAGCTCTAGGAGCATGAAAGGAGGGCAGGGAACGCTCATGGAGCAGGAGCATGGAGCTGGGTCCTGAAGGATGAGGGGAAATTGTTTACCAGGAAATAATAGCCGAGGGCATTGCGGACAGAGGGAATTTGAGCCCAGGTTAGAGAAAACACATCAAAAACATGTTCTAATGAGAAATAGTGGATGTTTTGTGGGTTGGAATTGTTGCAAGATGATGTTGGAAGGAGGTGATAATGGAGAAAGAAGCAAGAATGGATGTGAATGCCATGCTAATTTGGAATTTGGAATCTGACCTAGAGGTAAGCTGTGTTCTAGAAAGGAGAATGATAATGGTAATCTGGATGTGGCTAGGAGTATGCACTGGAGCGAGAAAGGCTGGGGACCAGGAGATTAGTTTGAAAGCTACTGTAATAGTCTAGGAAAGAGTGTCTCTGAGGGCCTGACCCAAGCCAGTGGGGATGGACAGGAGGGGACAAATTCATGAATGGCATTGGATGGGGAATGAGTAGGAGGGAAGAATCCAGGAAGACTCCCTGGTTTCTTAGTTGAGCAACTGAGGGTCAGCGGTCATTAAAGAGGCCCTCAGGGTGCATTTAGGGAGTAAGTAGGTGATGGGCCTGGTATAGGGCATATGGAGTTGGAGGAATCTGTAGTACATTTGTGGTGGGGCTGTTTCTCTTG
This sequence comes from Lyroderma lyra, assembly GCA_004026885.1. Lineage (NCBI taxonomy): Eukaryota > Metazoa > Chordata > Mammalia > Chiroptera > Megadermatidae > Lyroderma > Lyroderma lyra. Next base: position 90,515 of record PVJL010003486.1, read on the forward strand.
CCTTTGGGAAAAGTGTGGGCCTGAGGCTTGGGGGACAGATCTGGGCCCAAGACAGAGGTTATTAGGTAAAATTTCAAAAGCAGAGGAAGTCAGCCCTGTGTCAGGAGAGCAGCAGCAATCTAAAAAACACCAGTACTTGAAGGATTGGCCAAAATTGTGATGTGGATCAGAAAAGAAGAAATAAAACATTTCTTTTTGCAGATGACGTGATGGTCTATGTAGAAAATCCCATGGAATTAACAGAGACAAAAACTCACTTGACCTATAAGTGAGTTCAGTAAGGTTACAGGATACAAGATAAACATACAAACATCAATTACATTTCTATATTCGATCAATGAGACTGAAATTTTAAAAAACCTTAAGTAATGAAAATCAAAATTAAAAGTACAATACCATTTGTAATAATGAAAGAAAAGGAAGGAAGGAAGGAAGGAAGAAAAAGAAATACTTTGGTGTAAATGTAACAAAACATGCATAGGACTTGTATGCCGAAAACTATAAAACACGGATGAAAGAAATCAAAGACGATCTAAATAGACATTTTTGTGTTCATGTACTGGAGGATTCAATATAGTAAAGAGGCTAATTCGCCCCCAATTGATAAACAGGTTTAACACAATTCCTATAAAAACTCCAGCAAGATTTTCTTTAGTAAATATAGATGAGATTATTCTAATATTTATATGGAAAAGCAAAGGAAATGCAATAGCTAAAACAATTCTAAAAAAGATTAATAAAGTGGGAATAATCACTCTATCTGATTTTAGCCACATAGGTCATTATTCAAGACTGTAGTAATATTGGCAGAGGGATAGATCAATAGAACAGGACAGAGAACCTAGAAATACCCCATGCTAGTACAACCAACTGATTTTGACACAAGTACACAAGAAATTCAATGGAAGAAGGATAGTCTTTTTCAAAGGTGCTGGAACAACTGTATATCCATCCATAAGTACAAGCAAAACAAAAATCCAAAACCTCAAGCTAAACTTCTGTACAAAAATGAACTCAAAATGACTCATAGATTTAAATGAAAAACATAAAACTCTAAAACTTTTAGATGATTAACATAGGAGAAAATCTCCAGGACTTAGGGTTTGGTTAAAGATTTCTTATCCTGGGTTCAATTCCCAGCCAGGGAGCTACCAAAAAAAAAAAAAAATGAAAAAAAAAAAAGATTTCTTAGATGTAACACCAAAAGCATGATTCATTAAAAAAAAAAGTTGTACCCAAATTTGTAGCAAATTCCATGGCAGTTTTTAAGTTGAGCTGCTATGTAGTAAATAACTGGGCATTCTTGATACTTGAATATGTGCACAGGGAAAGGAAATAACAATGTACTTTATAAGCACTGTACTGTAATGTGGAAAATGTGATGTCTTAAATAAAACTATTTAAAATTGACAAAAAAAAAAGTTGTATTATTGGACTTCACCAAATGTAAACCTTTGCCCTATAAAAACCCTGTTGTTAAGAGGATGAAGAGACAAGCTGTAAACTGGAAGAAAGTATTTGCAGACCGTGTATCTGACAAAGACTTGTATATGGAATATACGTTTCATTTTCTAGCTGTTAAACTTTTTGTGTATCCTGCTACCTGCCTAAATTCACTTATTAGTTTGAGTAGCTTTTTGTAGAATCCTTAGTGTTTTTTACATACACAATGATGATACTGAGAATAAAAAAAGTTTTACCTCTTTCTTTCCAAGCATTTTTGTCTTTGGTTTCTTTTGCCTGCATCATGTTGCTGGCTGAACCATTCAATATAATGTTAAAAAGAATTGGTGAGCCCAATAAGTCTAACAATAAAAAATTAAAAAAATTAAAAAAAAAGGTGAGAGTGGAGATTCTTGCCTCATTCCTGATTTTAGGAAGAAAGCATTTGCTGTTTTATTATATATGTTAGCTGTGGGGTTTTTTGTAGGTGCTCATTTTAGGCTATGAGGTTCACTTCTATTCCTTTTCTTTTCAGGGTTTTTTTGTTTGTTTGTTTGTTTGTTTGCACTTTTTGGTATGCAGGTAGCTCCCTGGCTGGGAATCGAACCCAGGCCGCAGCACTGACAGCACCAGCGCCGAAGCCTTAAGCCACTACACCATCAGGGAACTCCCTCACTTCTATTCCTAGTTTGAAAATTTTTTAAATTATGAATATGTGATCTATTAAGGGGATTATATTGTCTCCTTTATCCTTAATATTTTGGAATATTTAAGCCAACTTTGAATTCTTGGGATAAACCTTACTTGATCTTGATACATGTGGGTAGTTCTCTGGCTGGGATTCGAACCTGGGCTGCAGCATTGACAGCGCCAGCGCCGAAGCCTTAAGCCACTACACCACCAGGGAACTAAAAGATTTTCTTAAAAACTGAATCTAGTGTCAGTTTTTCATTTTATTTCATTTTATTTATTTATTTTTTGGGGGGTATTTCCCTGGGTGGAACTCGAACCCAGGTCGCAGATGTTGAGTGTGCTGAAGTCCAGCACTACACCACCAGGGAACCCCCTTTATCAAAAGATTGCAGGTGATCTTGGAGGTCTCTAAGGTTCTTCCACTCTCAGTAGAAATTCACTACATCCCAAGCAACCCTGCTCCTGGGACAGATTTTGCTCAAGCCTGCAACTAAGAACAGGTCTTCCTCCTCTTAGTGGTCCTTCAGACCCAACCCTTTTTGACTTTCCAGGCTTCCCATCTGCAGGCTGAACATCCCCAGGACTTCTGGGGGAGGATGTTTGGGAGGTGACCCCCAACACAGCACTGCCCTGGCTGGCCCTCCAGCTGGGCTGTGGCCTTCTATTCATTTAATTGTGACATAATTCACATAACATTTGCCCTTTTGAAGCTTACAGTTCAGTGGCTTTTAGTATATTCACAGAACTGTACAACCATCACCACTAATTCCAGAACATTCTCATCACCCCCAAAAAGAAACCCCACACCCCTTAGCAGTCACTCCTCATTCTCTCCTTCACCCAGCCCCTGGTAACCACTACTCTATTTTCTGTCTCTGGATTTGTCTATTCTGGACATTTCATGTAAATAGAATCACACAGTATGTGGCCTTTGTGTCTGGCTTCTTTCACTGAGCGTAATGTTTTCAAAGTTCATCCATGCTGTAGCATAAATCTGTACTTCATTCTTTTTAATGGTTAAATTATATTCCATTGTGTGGATATTCATTCATCAGTTGAGGGACATTTGAATAATGTTGCTATGATCATTTGTGTACAAGCTTTTGTAGGAACATGGTTTCAGCTCTCTTGGTTATATACCAGGGAATGGAACTGCTAGGTCATATGGGAACTCTATGTATAACTTCTTTCTCAATATTATGGACAAATATTTATTGGGGAGTTCCCTGGTGGTGTAGTGGCTTGGGGCTTCGGCGCTGGCGCTGTCAGCGCTGCGGCCTGGGTTCGATTCCCAGTCAGGGAGCTACCCACATACCAAAAAGCAAAAAAAAAAAAATTTATTGGGATACATTTCTGCAGCAATCATTCTTACAAATACAAATATTTAACTTTTTAGAGGAACTGCTACAATTTTCTGAAGTGGCTGAACCATTTTATATAACATTCAGCTTTGTATGAGGGTTCCAGTTTCTCCGCAGCCTCACCAACACTTGTCTTTGTTTTTTTTAATCATAGCCATCCTAATGGGTATGAAGTGGTATCTCATTGTACTTTTTTTTTTGGCGGTGGGTGGGTGGGTGGGGAGGCTAGTTCCCTGGCTGAGAATCAAACCCAGGCCGCTGCCTTGAGAGTGCCAAAGTCATTGTACTTATGATTATTTGCATTTCCCTAATGACTAATAATGAACATCTTTTCATATGCTTGTTGGCCATTTGTATATCATCTTTGGAGAAATTTCTATTTAAATCCTTTGCCTATTTTTTTCATTGGTTTGTCTTTTTGTTGTTGAGTGTCAAGAGTTTTATATAGCCTGGATATACAGACCTTTATCCAATATGATTTGCACATACCATTCTGCAAGTTGTTTTTACTTTCCTAATGGTGTCCTTTGATGCACAAGAGCTTTTAATTTTGATGAAGTCCAATTTTTTGTTGTTGTTGTTGCTTGTGCTTTCGGTATCACATCTAAGTAATCATTGCCTAAACCAAGGTCATGAAGCTTAATACTTTTCTTCTACGATTTTTATAGTTTTAGCTCTTGGGAGTT